>CM077086.1:4099324-4256651 GCA_039513925.1 Platanthera zijinensis
ACTAACTTCTGTTTCTGTAAGTCCAATTTATTCTGACAGATGTTGTGGACACGATTGTGTATTGAGTCGAATTCTGATTGAACATTACACACACCGCTCCTTTTTCCGACGTCGGTCTCACCACAGACATATGATGAGATTGTTAGGATATTTGGTTAATATGTCTGCGAGTGTCAGGACCGACTCGGAACCACCCATTGGGTTTCGTGTCACTGGAGTGAAACGTCTCTACGCTGGAGATACTATATAAGGTCATTTCACATCGATGAGCCTTAGTGAACTATCTTGAGTGGAGCCATTTACAAGTTCGAGCTGCAAAAATTAAAGAGGGGTTAGGATTAATGTCGCCGGAAGAAGGATCGTTTGGCTTTCCGGTGAAAGAAACCGGCTAGGCTTGCGTTTCACAAAAAAAAGCGATAAAAGACGGAAGGCAGATAAGCGGAAAATAACAATTGAGGTCTACTTATTTAAGAATCATAACATCCAACGTCACTCTGGATCCGGAGATGGCTGTACTCCACGTAAGTTTCGACGATGTTTTCCGCCGGTGACGTAACATCTTTCCCGCCTTTAAAAGTGGAGTCCCCATGCGCACTTCCGCATGCTACTATTGTGCCTGTATAAATTATAAGTTATCCACAGTTCCATGCACTCCAATGAGGAAATGAGACATATTATCCGCATAGAAGAGTCCCTGCGGTGAAGCTTTACGTATAATTTAACCCTTCGCTGCAGCAGCGCTCATTATTTATTTATTTATTTTTAATTATATATATATTCTTACTTCTTAGCATGAGCAGGGAAAACCGTAAAGGTGAGAAAAGGATCGGATGCTTTGAAAGGCCGTTACTTGACGGCGAAGCAATACCCTGCTCTTGAATCATGATAGCCAGCCCCACTCAACGCCGTTAAGACACGGCGGGCCGTGGTTGCCTATGCGGATATTCTTGATATATTATTATGTTATTTAAAGCAATATTACGTTCAATCGTAATGTAATTTACGATAGTATAATACTTTGTTTTCTTACTATTATTTAATTTATTCGTTTTATTTTACCTATTATTAATATAATTTCATTATATTATATTTAATCTCTTAATTGCATATGATTACTACTTCCCTCCTATGCGACTGCGAGTGCCCTTCTCTCTCGCCGGCACAAGCGCTCTATTATTTTGTCGGTGCTTAATTTATCTACCACTAATTGTCATCACATACAATATTTTGTAACATGATTAATTATTTTAATGGCTAAGAAAATCTTTTTTTTGAAACACATTTAACTTATATTTTATAGCTATTGAGATCCACAAGTCAAATTTTTGGGCATTCTTTGATTTATTATTAAAAAGTAAAGAACTTGGGGAGGGGATTTAGATTTTGTTTGGCGCGGCTGCAGCGACTGGAGAAACAGTGGTGAGAAGCAGTGGTATAGTAATCAACTGTTTTGCAGAATGCTGGCAGAATCTGTGAATCTGTTTGGAAGAACAGCTGTTTCATTGTCGTTTCAAAAGGAGAAGTTGTTAAGATGTTTGACAAAACACCTGTGCGTTTTGAAAGCTTTTTTTTTTTAAAAAAAATAGTGATAAACTTAGCATACACGATAGGTACTCCAAAATACTATTACAAAATAAAACATGATAGTACTCTATCGTTCGTTTAGTATGATTCCAACCAAGCCCCGTCTCGCCTCTTTTTAGTTCGCACCACAATTCCAATCTCGCTTCAAATGATCCGACTTGTTTTTCATTTGCGCATGACTGTACTCTATGCCGGTTCATTTCTTGAAGTTTTTTATTAATTTGGTCAAACCCTCTTTATTGAAATGAGTGGTTGGCCTATTCCCTAAATCAATCTCTCGGATACAGAGATCGCAGAATAACAGAACATGGGATGACTCCCAATTGGTTAATATTCCACCATCTTTTGATATGCCCATCTACGAGACCAATAATAAACGTCAATCCAAAATAAAGAAAAGATACAACTTCAAAGTGCATAATGCTCATATTATCTTGTGCATTGCGAGGAAAGAAGAGGAAAATACCTAGAAATGTCGTCGTCAGTGTAAAAAGCCGCTGGAAGAGGATAGCAAAGCCGCTGAAGGAAAGCTTTGTGCTGGATTTTGCAAGAAAGCCGGTTGGAAATCTTCTCTCGCCGGAGGAAACCTTCTTCTGCTTCGTCACCGGTTGGAAATCCGCCGGAATGAAGCTACTCTCGCCGGAATAGGATGAGGGAAGACGTTCGATTGAGCTGTTGGAAGAAGAGGAGCGAGGTAGGGCAGAGCAAATCGCGGCTTTCCGCGATCTGAAATCGTGAGGAATAATCACGACTCCAGATCGCGGGTTATGCACGATTCATGGGCGTGGGCAACGGGAGAATCCGGGGATGTTTTTTCGTTTGGCGCGGATTATCAGAAAACCACGGCGTGCTGGTGTCCAAACACGGCGCCAAACAAAGCCTTAACGTGTCTTTCTTGGTACCCATAGGGTCCTATTTATAGACATTTCAGGGGGGTATTGGTATGTGAATTACCATCCCCGACGAGGCCTCTTCACACGCCGAGTTGATTTTTGAAGGTTACCGCCAACCAATAAGTTAATTTCTTCAAGCTGAATGGTGACAAGCTGAAGACATGAGGCTGCCGAGTACTCCTGTGATTGCTGTTGGGCGCCAAGTTGAATATATGAGGCATTTTCCTTATGCCCCTATGATCTCCACAAATTACTAGTTATACACGCTGATTTATTGACTATCTAGAATACAAATCTTAGATGAAAAATATATGTCGACAAATATGTAATCAACAAAAAAAATCCAAAGGTAAATAAAATACTATAGAATGTTTCGTTCTAGAATTTACGATGATCAATTACTAATAGAAATTTAGTCAATCATTGTAACGATAGAATAACCAAAAAACTCGTAAGTAGATTTGTGACTTACAATAATAGAAATGAATTTACAAATCTAAGAAAAACTCCAACAAGGCCATGACTTCTCTAATTGCCTCTAAAAGTTAACTAAAACAAGAAAAATAGTAAGTAAAAGATAGAATTATGAGTTGGAAAGTTTGTTGAAGTCTTGGGATGATATTATTTTATAGCAGTAAAAAGTTTTGTATACCCGCAATATCTTTGGCGTGTAACTTGAGTGTGAATATGAAAAAAATCGCCAAAATAAGGCTTCGTTTTGTTCGGCGTGTTACCGCCTACGTTTGGAGCAAATGCCGCAGGACGGCGGGTAAACAAACGGTTGTCGGTGCTGTTTGCTCCGTTTGCACTCGCAGCAAGGAGAAAACGGCTCTGATCCGCTTTATTTCGACCCCCACCTCTCCACCTCCGGTTCCAAAGTGACGTTTCGACCTACCGGATACACCCGTCACCGCCAAACCAAATATAGCCTAAATCATGTAAGCGTTCTGGAATTGATGGAAAGTCATTGAACATAAATTGAATTTACACGCACTAAATTTACAATGTGTAAACATTAAAATTGGATCGGAGTTACACAGCCCAAGTACACGACCCGTATATGAGGAAAAAATTTTAGGTCAGAAGTCCTGATCATAATTTTGACCGCCGCGCATGATCCGCGCACGAAATCACGCGTGCGTGGGATCCCCCACCCGGCGGCCGTCTGGGGCCGGCTCAGCGGCCGGTCCCCCCCTCTTCCTCTCCTCTCCGCCGGCCGGCGGGCCCAAGCCGACTCGGCTTCCGACCGGCAAAAAAGGCGTCACCTTGCGGCCGCACAGCGCAACCATCCCGCAGGGCACCCCGACGGCGGAGGCGCCCCGCTCCCACGACACCCTTTGCTGTAAGACCCCCCTCCCGGAACACAGAACACGGCACGAGAGGGGTCTTATGCCCAGAACAGCCGCCTTGCGGTAACACTAACACTCGGGCTAGCCTGTACCACAAGACGCTTATTCTGCCGGCTACAACCAATATCAACATGTAGATGCCAACCCAACCATAATAATATGAAAGTCAAATCCACACCAAGCATATGTCCATAATATCATAAATAAAGAAGCTACAGCAAGCTTCTAATATCAGAGTACGAGAACAGAATTACCCCGAAGGGCTACAACAAAATCTCTCTCTCACTCACATCTGTAACCGACGGTAGCGACGGTACCGTCCCTTCAGGCCCTATCACCCTGGCCTGGCTGTCCGTCTGCATAGCCTGCTGCTCCACCTGCGGGGTTTCCTCCTAAAAAGGAAGACGTAGCAACCGTTAGTCAAAAAGACTAAGTGGTTTCACATCCGCTCCCCCGGCGACTCCTCGGCACCGGGCGGAGAAAGGAACAAGTACAATAAATATATATCAGTAGTACAAGCAGGTGAAGTATGTGTACATATCATAAATAGCAATAGAAACAGTATACAAATGAACAAGGTCTTATTTTACAAATCTACAATATACAGCAGCAAGAGAGTATATATCTAGAACAGTAAGTAACTCAACTTATATGGGTGTCCATACAAGCATATAAGTTGAGTGTCATTCAGCAGAAAGTAACTCATCGTATAGGAGTGCCCATACAAACTTATACGATGAGGGTCTTGTGTATGTAATGAAGTGCAATGCTATGTATGTAATGCAATGACACACCCATGATCAAGCACATGCAATCGCTATGTCGACACAGACTTATAGTTCCCACTATTCGAGCAGGTAGCTAACCTCTCAGGCATCAACCGTCGTGGCCAAACGGTGACAGTAGAGCGGGCATCTCCACTACTAGGCTGATCTCCACACTACCTGGCCTAGGCCTCCGTACGCCTCAACGCTAAGAACACAACAGCGGAGCTCACATGCGTACTACGGCTCAGCGGGTTCTCTCGGGTAAATATGCACCAAGATCCTAGCCCCTGACTGGCCTATGGTGTGACACGGAAGGAGCCTCGGAAATGAGCACGAGGACCAAGCCTAACCGTTCACTTGGCACGGAAGGAGCCTCGGGTCGTGAACACCGAGGACCAAGCCCAACCGCCCAAGGTCTAACCGTCAACTCCCATCGGTGTGACGATTGGCGAGCCCGTAGACCTGCCACACTATCCTTAACCCGGGATTACGACACCGCGTGTCGACTCACACCGCATGCAATTCCACAATTCATGGCATGGAAGGAGCCTCGGAGAAAGCACGAGGACCAAGCCCAACCATCCAACAAATACGGATGGAGCCTCAGGACGTGAACACCGAGGACCAAGCCCCACCGTTCACGTGGTACGGAAGGAGCCCCGGGACGTGAACACCGAGGACCAAGCCCAACCGTCCAATTTTATCCAACTCAACCTCATTCCCATTAGTGACGATCAACACCGCACTTGTTAACTTCCACAATGCTACCCGTAGGGAGACGACACTCTAAGCATTGGACTATCCATTCCCTTCCATCAATTCATTATACATCAGGGCCATAGTTTAATCATTTACAAATCCTTCCAAATGAATTCAACATATTATAGATAATGCGCATAATGGTGATCTACCAAATATATCAAAGCCTTTCATTCACTTAGGCTTGCTTCACATCTCGGCATATTAATTCAATTTATCAAACTACAACCTTCATATTACCATGGTGATTAACACAAAAGAATTCACCGAACCTCGAGATGAATTGCAACATCAATTCCATCGAATCCGAGTTCACATTATAATCACCTAGAATTATATGTAATCTGGTCAGCAACTTTGACTGAGGATTCCCGTGGCTACAGGTATCGCCTGAAGACGTGCAACCACTCGTTGAAAAGGTAATTTAAAGGGTTACGACTTTTGTGTTTAGTCGAAAGCCCAGATCTGGTCACATCATACCAAAAATCCAACTCGAAGCCTGCTGCGTACAGGATACAGATTTCCTGGGCATTAACTCCCAACTGCAGCGGATTCAAACGGACTTTCCCGTGGCTACAGGTATCGCCTGGAAACGTGCAACCACTCGTTGGAAAGGTAATTTCAAGGGCTACGACCTTCGTGTTTAATCAAAAGCCCAGATACGACCCTTTCTTGCTTGAAAATAGCCAAGAAGGTCGCTGCGTGCCGAATACAGATTCAGCACGCATCTTGAAGCGAAGTGAACGGCATCCGTTCATCTTCCTCCTCGAGCGATTTTCCCCAAATCGCAACCAGAAGTTTCTCCACCCTTATTCTCCCTCTTGAGGTCATTTCCTCTTCACGAGACCACCCCTATCATCACTTTGAAGCGAGGAGAGGTTGAAGATGACTAAGCTTTAGAACACAAGTTCTAGCATGACCTTCTTAGAAAGCTTCATCTCACACATCAAGACTCTTTTGAGTCGATGTCTCGCCTAAGAATAGCTACAGATCTAGCACCAAGGGAGAGGGGAGGAAACTCACTTCATTTCCGGCGTTTCTTCCGTTGCCGGCCATGGATCGCGTTACCCTTCTCCGCGACATCCTTGGTGTAGTTGTTCTTCACGAAAAAAAGGGGCGGTTCTCCTCCTCCAAAGCTTGCTCCAGCAAGCTTTCCTCCGTCCGAACTTCTCCTCCGACGACCTGCTTCTCTCTCTCGATGGTTCGCGGATAAAGGCTCGACGGCGGTAAAGTGACGGCTAGGGTTTGGCTTACTCCCTTTTTATATTACATATTAGGGTTATGTCATCTTGCCATGTGTCACTCTCTAATTGGACTGCCCAAATTAGGTTTCATTCGAAGTGACCGGTCCAAGGATCATTCAGCACGAATCCCGAAGTCCGGTTCGGTCCGCCTGTACAAGCCGGTGAATCTGCCTGCGCGCAGAAAACGCACAAGTCAAATTCGGCGGGAATCAGCCAGTGATTCCCGTCGATCGACGAGTATTAGCGGGTCATTCTCGACGAATTCGTCGAGTATCAACAATGATACTTGGCGATTTTCCCTTAGCCGTTTTATCGGACATCCTGTCGTTGTGTGCGTTGAGTATCCGTTGGCGATACTCGACGGTCGGTGGGTATCACCGGGTATTCTCGGCGATCAGTGAGAATCGTCAGGCATTCTCGACGATTTTCCCTTAGCCTACTGCAGTTCTGAGTCCGACGGGTATCGACCACCGATACCCGTCGAATCGGCGAGTATCAACCTCCATGCTCGACGATCGACGAGCATCCACCTCCATTCCCGTCGATTTTTACTTGGCCGAGTTCCCTCATCTCGGCTACTGGTTGGGGTATCCTTGAACCCAACCCTACACTTATTCAATGCACCTGACACCTCACGTCAGTGCACCCCGAGCCCGAGTTGAGTCTCTTGACTCAGCGAGGGGCCTAGCGCGAATTGGGACGTTACATTTGCCGTCGTGGGAGGCAGGGGTAGCGGTTGGCCACGCCTGCCCAGTTGGGCGAGCATAACCCGCCACGCTTTGCGCGCCACGGCTTCGGCCGACCAAATCTTGCGGTTGGCCGAGGCAGGGCTCCCAGTCGGTGACGGCCGCTCAACAGGTGGTTGAGCGGCCGGCGCCGGAGGCAGACCCATCTCCCGACGGCTCCGGTCGGCCGCTTCTCGCACCCCACCGGGGCCGTGTTAGGGATTGGTGGCTGGCCGGCACCTCACTGGCGGGAGGTGACCGGAGCGGGAGTCGGTCGCTTCTCTCGCCCGTGAGGGGCGGCGCTTCCCCGTTGGCCGCAGCGCCGCGCCCTTCCTCCACCGTCCGATCGATTAGCTGAAATCACAACCGTCCATTCTGGGGGAAAACCCGCTCGCGTAACTTCCACCATTATTGGTGGTTACGGTGTGCGAATAGCCGCATAACTACCATAACCACCCCCTGGAGGCTATAAAAAGGGTCTCAGGCCTCCTCATTTCTCACTTCTCTCCTTCGTGTTTTCTTCTTCATCAGGCCAAAGCTCTGCCGAAATTCTCTTATGAGCCACCATTTCTCCACCGGAATTCTCCTACGAGCCACTGTTCTTCCACCGGAATTCTCCCACGTGTCATCACCGCTCCACCAGAAACTTGGCAAAGCCTGCAACACCACCGCAAAGAAGACGCTCTGCAGGTTGTAGGAAGAAAGCCTTGTTCGTGCTCAGCCTCCAGAAAGCTCGTTCCATCCTCACTCTGAGTGTTCTGTGCTCGTCCACGCACCAAAATTGTGAAAGTCAAATCTCGTGTGGTGCAGCCTGTTTCCCGCCGAGCGCCTAAAAGTCTCTCTCACTCCCAAGTGTAACGAGGAGCGACATGTCGCCCTCGATTCTACAAACAAGTTGTAACCTGAGCTGATAGTAGAGTTTGACTAACACAGATCCGGTTACGTGATTTTTTACTCGTTTGAGGGGGTTTTCCACGTAAAAATCTTCTTGCGCGCTCGACCGCTCCCGGGCTAAGACGGTCACACCCAGATAAGTTTAAGGAGTGCCAAGTTAGATCACAACAGTTTGACGCCGTATATGGGAATCGGTTCCCAACATCCTCATAAAAATAGAACCTTCAATGGCAAAAAAGTGTCTGAACTACCGAAGGATCCGTCTCAGGGGGATGCACTGACTCGACTCACTCTCATTCGCTTGTCAATGCGCCACTCAAGATAGAAGCTATACTTGCTCCCGTGGAAGCTTTGGAAGGACGTATACGACAGATGGAGGAGCAACAGACAGATTTGCTAGCTCTCCTCAGGAATTTAGGAGCGCCTCCTGCTCCGCTGCAGCCACCAATGCCAGCCAAATCATGCTCCAACGCAAGAAGCTCCTCATAGGGAGGAAATATCAGAAGAACTATCTGACGCGGCTAGCTACACTCATCTATTCTTAGGGGAACTGCAGCTGGTCACCGTCGCCACTACAAGGAAGAAGAAGCGCGAGCACCGTCAAGCGGAAGGATTACCCGTGAAGAGATACGTGAAGTAATCACTGAGGAATGCAGACATGTTAGACGACAGGACATTCTCGTTCGTCGGCCTCTTTGCCAAGGTTCCCCGCTCGCACCCCCAAGTTCTAGCTCATTCGGTCCCACTTGATTTCAAACTGCCTAATATCGAGACGTTCGATGAGACAGATGACCCGTTGGAACATATCAACCACTTCATCAACATCACGAGAATCTATCATGAGCCTCTCTGCCCATCACACCCCTATGTCGTGTCCCTTTGTCGCCATCTACGATGTTCCTACGGATGATGACGTCATTCACGCTGAATTTTTCTACCGACCACCTAATGAACCTCCTTGAGCCCGCGCCACATGTTGACAATATGAGGGGACGATAATACTACTTCTGCCACACACACACGTCACATGCATTAACATTAGGATTCACACATACTATAAATTTATTATAAATTTTTAAATAAAGGTTAATTAAGGCAGTAGGCAAAAAAATATTAATTTATGCAATATTATTTATAGACAATAATTATATGCAATATACTGATTTCGGTTGTTTATAGATTGTGCAATTTTATAATGGTTATATGCAAGTTAAAATTTATATGGGTTCACAATTTTGTATGATTTTTTATTTGTCCTGCATTTATTATTGAATTGCACGTAATCAAAAATAATGGGCGCTGTTATTAGCACCGCAGTTTTGGTTAGTCGCACCCCACTTTCTTCTAATTTTTCGTGCCGTTTGGAAATACGCCGTGTATATGCATTTTTGGAACAATGTTCAACACGAAAGTTGTAGATTTCTACGAGATCTACAACTTTCGTGTTGAACACTTTTCCTAAAAGTGCATGCACAAGATGTACTTTGGAAATACGCTCAGGTTTCGCACTTTTTGGAAATAAGTCTTGTACATGCATTTTTAGGAAAAGTGCTCAACACAAAAGTTGTAGATCTCATCAAGATCTACAACTTTCGTGTTGAGCACTTTTCCTAAAAATGCATGTACAAGACGTATTTCTAAAAGACGCAAAAAATTAGGAGAAAATATGATGCGACTAGCCAAAACTGCAATGCTAATAACAGCGCCCAAAATAACCTGCATATAACATCAACTTGTTTATATTATGCTAAAATCCAAGTGTATTATAATAAAAATCTAATTCATCCAAACCGACAGAGCCGTCAACTAACCAGTAACGGCGTTGATAACATCACGGTAGCGGTCGTATAAAGATGCCAAGGGAGTTTAGCTCAGCGGCTCACGCCGAAAGGAGATGGATTCGTGGAAACTCGCCGCCGGCGAGGATTCGGGGGTGAGGGTGGCGGCGGCGGAGGCCTTGGAATCCATTGTGAAGAGGGTTGGCTCAACTGAAAAAGAGACTCGGGTGGATGCGGCAAGAGAGATTCGGCGGCTGACGAAGACGTCGGCGAGGCACCGACGGCACCTTTCCGGCGCGATAGAGCCATTAGTGCGGATGCTCCGCGACGAGAAACCGGAGTGTAACGAGGTTGCTATCCTCGCACTTCTCAATCTCGCCGTCAAGGACGAGAGGTAATTCGGAGTGTTGGGGTTTGCCCTCCTTGATTGGCTTCCTGCTTGTTTTATTTACTTTCTGCTAGTTCAGCTATAATTTGATTAATAATTTGATTCGGTAGTCAAGTATTTCTAGCCATGCGTGTGTAGAATTTGTCTCTGTCTACTTCTCTGTATGATTGATTATTGTGGGTTTGATGGGATAGATTGTAATGAATTTGGAAACGTTTTAGGTTCTTAGTGTGATTTCAGTAGTAATACATATAATTTTCATCCTTTCTGTAAAGGATGAGAGGCAATCTGGTTTGAAGTTTTGTTCTCCTTGATTGAATATCTACTGCTTTGCTGAAGATTTTTCTTTATTTCCTGCTACTTTGATTTCAAACAGGGCTATTCTGAAACTTTTCATGTCATATTTGGTGGAATCAGTTTTTGTTTGCTTCTCTGAAAGAATGATTTTAGAAATTGATGTCATAATATGGAATTTGCAAATGCCTTTTCATTTATTGCTATGATTTCAGTAGGATCAGTCACATCTCCCCCAATTTAAAATTATTTTCAGGCTAGGTATCTTAAATCTTATGAGGGTAAACGTTCAAAATTGAACCAGATTGACAGAATTGAATCTCAATCTGATTCAGGTTTTGATGCGACGGCTTGAAAGTCTTTTTGGTTAACATTATATTTCCATTTGTTCATTTAATTGGAGTTATTGAATTGGATTTTGACCTTGATTTTTTTTTTTAAAAAACCAATAAGCTTGTAGGCTGTCATAACTTTTGGTTTTAAGATTCATGCAAGCATGCTAGATCAGGTCTAGGAAAGGAAGCACTGGTAATTTATGTTTTTTAATCACTCTTCAGTTTGGCCTTATATTGAGAATTGGTGGGGAAGGACAAACAAAAAAACATAAAAAAAGTTAATGCAAGAACAATATCAAGATAATGAGGCAAGATTTCTATGGTTCGTCGCGTAGCACCCACATTCACCATGGCATAGTGAGATTGTCTCCGGATAAAACTCACTCAAATTTACTAGAATTCTCTCGCTATTCTTCCTCAAATCTTGAAAGTCCCCTCCTTTGCTCCCACTCAAATTTGACAATATTTCTATGGTTCGTCGCGTAGCGATTCTCCTTCTAGTACTAGAGAAGTACTTTCCAAACCGATGCGGAGAAAACCCGCGATGACGAACATCGATGCGAAAAGTCAAATAATCTATCACAGCCTCAACCCGCTCCGATCAATTTGAACAACATCACACCCACCCATACAATGATCATCTTTAGAAAACACAAGTTTTATATACACGCCTACTTTCCATGTATTGCTCCTGTGCATGCATACTATGGCTTCCTTTGGCGCGGCGGTGGCGGGTGGAAACAACTGCTCCAGCCGGAGCTTTTGAACCGGAGGGGATGACCCGGGGTTCGAAACGGGGCTTTTTGCCCAGTTTCTCATGGCGCGGCGGGTCCATCCGGAGCAAATGCCGCCTGAGGGCGTTTGTTTACCCGCCGTCCGACGGTGTTTACCCCAAACGGCCGGCCAAAACACCGCGCCAAACGAACCCTATGTCATTCGACTAGCCACATAGTAGCTACACACATTGTTTTCTTCATTGCTACTTTACATGTTATTTGTTCGTTGTACATAGCCCTCCACATAGCCATGTCTGCTCACGGCAACACAACATAGAGCTCCATTCCGTGTCCCAATATCACCCGCATCAAAGCCCGATCACCATGCTAGCTAGTTGTTTGTTTTATGTCAAATGTGCTTTTATCAGTATCACTTGCTTCAAAAAACATAGTGAACCAAATTTCTAGCTTTGGATTATTTTTTGTAGATGCTAAACACATCAATTAGGCCTCCTTTTATAGAGCATATACTATACCAAATCTCCAATCAATTTGTTAATTGTTGGACAATTTTAACCAATGAATTTTGAATTCGATATTTAATCATTAGTTATATCTGAAACTAACAGGTTTAATTAATAAAATAATTGGGCAAATTTTACCAATTTAAATATAATTAATTTCTTTTTGAGTTAAATTTCAAATTGAATTGAGGGAGTATTTGTCATATCTAAACCATCTCTTACACGAAGAATGATTACTTAGGTAGCAAATCTATGAAAGTTATCTATTTGCGGCAGCTCCTCTCGCTTATACATAGAGGTTGGCCGATGCTTTTTAATACTTCAATCTATCACAAAATAAACGTATATTGTACTTCAGATTCACGAGTAATGGAAGAGTGTCTAAGCTTTGGTTTTGTCATCTGTTGGGTTCTTCTAAATTCACATCAGACTTGTCAGATCCTTTTATATTCCAGCATTATAATGTTGGGTTCGGGTTCCCATCCAATGCAGAGAAAATCCGCGACGACGGACGTCAAGAAATCCGTAATGGGGTTGATCAAGTCGTGAAGAGATCTTGGCGCGATCGATCAGGAGGAAGAGTCTTGTAGTGTCTTTATGTGTTTTAGGTTTAGTCTCACACCGTCTATCGGTGTTATGTATCTTGTTGTAACTCTTATATATTTCCCCTAAGTGGATGAATCAAGCATCAAACATTTCTTTTCTCTACTATTCAACATGGTATCAGAGCCATCCATCTGAAACCCTAATTTTATTTCCGCTCTTAGGTTTTCTCCTATACTTCCCGCAGATTCCGCTTCTTTGTTTTGGTCTGGTTGACTCCTCTGCTAGGGCTCCAGACGGGTGCTTCTCCCCCCGCTCCTGTCGACGGGATAGCCCCTTGATTCCAACGACGGGAGCGGGCCTTTCTCCCGACAACGAAGGATGCGGTATCATCCGCCTTTGTTCTCGTCAACGACGTGACTGCTGTTCACCATCGGGCTCCTCTTCTCCTCCCCTCACTTCCGCTACCAGGGGAGCGTCTCACCCTTCATTCTCATCGATGGAGGAATTGACTGGTCTTCTCCCCGATCTCGTCAATTATGTTTGACGATCCCGCTGTTGTTTTTCTCGCCGACTAGGAGGGTGCTCCTCTCTATCCCGACTGCAGATCGATCCTCTCATCTTCAACCGACTGCTGATCCAAAATATCTTGATCCCTTCGGGCTCTCCTTCTTGTCTGGCTGTTGATCTCTTTCGTCGTTCCTATTTCTGATGCGCCCGAGCCGCTTCTTTCCTGTCGAGCACGTCTACCGCTGTTGTTCTCTTGCAATAGGCCTTTTTCTGGCTGTCTCTCTGCTCGTCGGGGATATGGATCTCGTTGCTTGCTCCTCTCGCCGATGATGGTGATGATGGAGTATTTTTCTTGCTATTTTTAAAGTTTTCTTTGTGTGTTAGTGTTATGTCTTCTTGCGCGTGTTATCCACGTGAGGGGGAGTGTTGGGATGAATGCAAGTCAGATGATTTTTCCCGACTTTCGCCTTCGTTCCACACGGCCTCTTTGCTTATGTCATATGTGTCTCCCCATATTTTCTTTTGATTAGTCGTGTGTTGGGACACTACTGATGTTGGTTGTTTTAATCTCAGCGGGTTGTGTCGCGCGAGACCATGTCGTGCGGGACCGTGTCGCGAGGGACCACCGCCCTTTGTGCGGATTATCCCCAACAGATTATCCCTGGTTGCCCGGTTGATGATTTGCTCCACATCTTTCGTTCTCTTTCACATGTTGTGTGTAAGTGATGTTGGTTGACCGATTTCCATCGAGTCCACGTCGTGTGTAGATCCTGCATCATATGCGGTCAACGTCGTGCGTTACTATGTCTCCAGCTTGATTCCCTGGTTTGAAATTTCCCCTGGTGGCTCGTCTGATGTTTTGTCCCGCATTGCCTACCCCCGTTGCTGTTATTTGATGTGTCCAAGATGAAGGGTCCCCTTCTTCAGCTTGAGAGGGAGTGTTGGAATTATCGAGTCAATGTCGGTCTTGTAGTGTCTTTATATGTTTGAGGTTTGGTCTCACACCGCCTATCGGTGTTATATATCTTGTTGTAACTCCTTTATATTGCCCCTAAGTGGATGAATCAAGCATTTATTTTCTCTACTATTCAACACCATATAACCGCCCATGTGAAGGAATAGGAAGGAAATCTCATCACGTAACTCGCCTCTATAAATGAATTTATCTCCGAAGCAAATTGTGGGGCAAGTAAATCCAAGAGATCCGAGCATTCAACCGGTGAGAGATCTCACTTTGTTTTTTGCTGGAGTTGCGATGTACAAGTAACATTGAGGTTGCGGCGTTCGTGAAGGTGGAGCGCCGAGATTGCAACATATGTGGAGAAGTACCGTCGACGCTGCAGTTGGTGCTGCCGGCCCTTGTAGTCCACAGAGAAGGAGAACCGTGAATGACGACTCTGCTCAGGCCAGGGACAGCTTCGCTAAAGACTCAAATTTGGGGAAACATAAATTACCCGTAAATTACATCACAGAGGATCGTATCGATCTGTCTTGATAGTCATTGTGGTAACTTGTATTTATTTAAATTCTTTGTGTAATTTACTGCGTAGCAAAGTGGAGGAGATCCTTTGTGAATAGAGTAGGGAAAACCTATATTTTTTGCTTGTTTTATACACATTTTAGTGGTGGCTTTCCGGATTAGACTTCGATCGTCCCGTGGTTTTCACTCAACTGGGTTTTCGCGTTAAAAATCTCTGGCACACTATTTTATTTTTTGTTTGTTCTTGTGTTTGGATATTGCTAAGTTCTTGCGCAGGTGCTCTCGTCAAATTCATTTGTAGGTGCTAAAGTTGGGTTTGTGCGCTCTCAAACCCAACATATCAACTATCAACCAACATACTGCAAATCTTCATTAGATATATCAACTTTTATTTATTCTCCTGTGTGTGGTTCTTTTTCGGTCCACACTTTTTCAGTTAACTTATTCAGAGGAACCGAGGGTTCTTTGCTGATAAAAAAATACCATAATGCTCCCAACTTCATGTGGTCCTTGTTATTTCCTTTCCACATTTGTATTGTCAGACACACAAAAGCCTCCCATGTCCTTTGATCTTGTACTGAGCTTTTCTCTTGTCTACCTTTCTTTTGTCTTATCAATCTGTTGAAACCTCCAAGAATTTTTCATTGAGGAATGCCCCATATATTGACATAAATAAGCTCCTAGTCTTGGTTTGTTGAGTATTGCTTACGAAGGCGGAGAATTAGGGCACGGGAGGAACACGAGGTCGTTCTCTCCCTCTAGTTCATTCCTATAATCAGATTCTTAGGAACGACGATCTATGGCGATAAAGGAAAAATGACAAGAAAATAAGCAAAGAACACAGATTTATGTGGTTCAGCAATCTACCTACGTCCACGGCCGCATTAGGATTTCTCACTATTTTTTCAGTTACAAAGCAAAAGGAGTTTTTTTTTTATATTTGAATTCTAGGGCTACTAAAAATAGTAAAAGTACATAATTAACCATGCTAAAAATGCTTCGTGGCGCTGCCCCCAAACCACTGCTCATGGGGCCGCTGGCCTCCCGAACTCCCTAGCCAACTCATCGCAGAGAGGCTGTAAACCAACATATCATCAAAGAAAACCAAGACAAACTTATGCTTATGTGGGCTGAAGACGTCGTTCATGGTAGATTAGAGCATTTTCGATGTATTAGTCAAGCCGCACAATATGAATAGGAACTCATAATACCCGTCATGGGTGCGAAACACCGTCTTGGGCACGTCCTTGGCCCGGACATAGGTTTGATGTTAGCCTAACCTGAGGTCCAGCTTAGAGAAGTAGGTCGCCCCTTGTAGCTCATCCAAAAATTCTGGATGAGTGGATTATGATATTTGTCAGGGATCGCAAGTTTGTTCAGCTCTCAATAGTCTATACAAAAGCGCCAACTGTCATCCATTTTTCTGCACCAGAAGGACCGGACTCTAGAACAGGCTTGCACTCGGCTGAATGATTCCTGCACGTAACATCTATTCCACCATCTTCGCTATGGAGGCCTTCTGAGCATGCCCATAATGGTACTGACGAACAAAGGTTGCGTTCACTCCGAACTGGAGGACGATGGAATGGTCTGAGTCTCGATTCAACGGAAGCCCATGGGCACCGAAAAAGAGGGGGCACATGTTTGTCCAAGAGGAGTTGAAATATGGGTGGGGGTGGGGGTCATCACAAAGGTTGAGTCGGCTCCAAGGTGCCATAATTGTACGCGGAACTCTGGATTGTTGGTCTTGAGGATGGAGCACTGGCCGGACGGTGAACGAGCCAAGGAGGGGTCACCTTGCTGAAGGTGAGAAATGTTCGATGTCTCAAATCCATGGCGAGGCGATCTCAGTTGTGCTTGGCATCACCCAAAGTATGTAGCCAAGCCACCCTGAGGATGAAATTAAGGCCACCGAGTGTGAAGGCATAAAAAATTATCGCCCCGAATATGAGGCCATGGTGATGGAGAGGCCTATGTAGTGGCCCACCGTGCGCGTGCGGTGGCCGTCGCCCAAGAACACGGTAAAGTCAGGGGCCAATGTCGCCTGAAGTTGTAATACGATGACGTGGTCATGGGATATTAAGTTGTGACTCGTCCCACTATTGATCATAATCACCGCAACGTGGACGTGGAAGGAAACCTTAAGCTTCATGGTGTAGGGTCCCGATCATGCCATCCACCCCATAACATTAGATGTCAAGGCGATTGAGCTGAGCTAGCAGTGTGGTACAGTGGTCGTCCTCATCCAACTCATGGGCATCAAAATCGTCCAAACTGATATCGTCCCCTCCCCGAGAAGCTTCCAAAAATCTTTATTTGGGCAATCATGAGTGGTGGTGATGGTGGTGGTGGTGGTGGGGGGGGGGGCAGGGTTGTGATGGCGCGCCACGACTGACACCAGTGTATTCCCGCAAGAGGCGGTGATCTTCTGCCCAGATGGACGATCAACCGCCGTGGTTGTGTCTGAATGGTCGATCCGAGTCGAGTTGATAGATGGCTTTTTATATTTGAGTTGTATTTTGTCTCCGATTGGTCCAGACAGTGTAAGCCATCTGATTTGGGTTTTATTTGATTTTCCAATTTACTGTGCAGTTTTCATTTAGGGTGTATTTTTTCAACAGACAGTGGACGAAAAAGGGCATCGTGGGTTTTGCAAAAGTGCGGGAACCCTCGGTCCCTTCTGGTGCGACGCCGGAACAGTTCCGCAGGATGACATCACCTGACGTATCCGCATTGATGCGCCCTCCTTTGACGGTCACCCGGACCCGAAGTCATTTAGTGATTGGATCATGGATATAAATCACTACTTTGATAGGTTTGAGATGAGTGACGAAAGACGAGTGCGATTCGCCAAGATAAAGTTGATCGGCCAGACAAAAATTTATTGGTCGAGTCTGGAGAGATCTCTTGAGCGGGATGACTATTACTCCATCACCTGATGGAATAAGATGAAGCAGCGCTTGCAAGATAAATACTTCTCAACTTCGTATCGAGATCAGCTTTTAAATAAGCTCTACACACTACGTAAGGGAACCCTCTCCGTTGCCGATTTTATGTCCCGATTTAACGAGCTAGTAGTTTGCAGTGATATTATGGAGGAGCTCATCGCCACTGCATCACGCTTTTGTGCTGGACTTAGAGCCGACATCCGAAGGGAACTGATTCCCCATAGGATGAAGTCGGTTGAGCATGTATTTTAGCTCGCACTAGAGTACATGCAGTATTTGCGCACTGCTGGCCCGAGGCAGGTCACTTCTCAACCCGATGCCACACCAACTAGGAGACCCACTCTTGCCACGACTACTGACACCTGTCGCGCTCCCGCAGACATGACGGGAAAAGATAATGTACCAGGAGGCCCCAAGCTTGGGGGCGTCCAATGTTATCGGTGTTCTGGCAGAGGGCATTTCGCAGCGCAATTTCTGACTAGAAATTTACTGATTGAGGATTCGGGCGAGCCCAACGCTGAGGCCGAGGACGCCGCCATTGAGGATATTACAGTCGTCGTAGAGGACGGATGGGAGAGTGATGCTGGGAGATCAGTAGGGTTAGGAGTCCTCCGCTGCCTTCTCCACACCCCATGCGCAGAGGAGGATTGGCGCCGCACCACTATCTTCTTTACATATTTTCCGTGCGTAGTAGGTCCCTGCAAGCTCGCCATCGATAGTGGTAGCTGCATAAATATAATTACTAGGAAAGGGTTGGAGAGGATGCAGCTTACTGTCGAGCCCCATCCACATCCATATTGTGTCTTGTGGGTGGACAGGTCCACCATGCAGGTTACACAGAGATGCCCAGTGCCAATTCGTCTAGCAACCACTGAGGATCAGGTTTGGTGTGACGTTATCCCCATGGAATATGGATGTTGTATACGTACTTCTCAGGAGACCCTGGTTATATGATTGTGATGCCGCGTGCTATGGCCGGTCCAACACGTGTGTATTCTTCGACAATGGTCGGAAGATTATCCTTACCCCGACCTAGCCCAGGGATCCTCCCAAGGACAAGGTCGAGTCATCAGTTAGTGCGGGATCTTCGGGACTCCTTTATGTCTTGAGGAAGGGTGATTTCTTAAGAGAGATTTTAGAGGCAGGGGTTATGTTTAGTGAGGCGGCCGCGATGACGACCGAGATTGAAACTAATTTCTTCATTGTTAAACCTCCGGATAAGCCTCCTGATGAGCCATTACTCCGTTGGGGAGTGGGGGTCATGAGGGTAGCATTGACTTTGTTGTGAGTATCATATTTGTTCCCATGGGCACTACCCTTATTTGTGTTGTCGTCTTAGAGGGCCATCCTAACAGTGTTGACCCACTCGGAATTAAGTCCCTGAGCGGTTCATTTGACGAGTTTCGCCTTCCAAAAAGCATTCACTCTAGTATGGATGGTTTGTGGCATCACATGCGCAAAGAGTTTTTTTATACACCTCTGGGTGAGTCACTAGACACGCTTTATCATTCGAGAGGTACCCATCACACCCGTATGTCGTGCTCGTTTGCCACCATCTACAACGTCCCTTTGGGTGATGACGTCATTCACACCGAATTTTTCTACCGAAAACCTGGTGAGCCTCCTGATAGGCCAGCCCATGTTAGAAATATCCAAGTCATTGACAGACTTTCCCTTAGGAAGTATGTCGAGTATGTTGTGTCCATTTGCATCATTCGCTTCATTTTTGTGAGTCGGTTGAGTCATTTGTTTATCATTTGCATGCACTGCATGAGTTGGTCCGTAAAAAAATTACAATTTGTAATGATTATTATAAGGATCGAGCAGAACAACATAGGCAAGAGCAAATCTTTGAGGCGGAATAACAGGTATTGATTCACATTCGATATGAGAGGGTACCGCAAGGACTAACAAAGAAATTAAGCGCTCGTAGAATGGGCCCCTATACTGTCGTTCGACGGATTGGTATGCACACATTTGAAATCGACATCCCTCATGGTATGGGCATCAGCCGAGTATTCAAAGGATCTGACTTTTTACTACAAGGAGCGCATGTATGTGGACCATTCTTCCACACCTCTACCTGAGCCTTCATCTCCAATAGCCCCTCTGTCCGAGCCTTCACCGCTTATTGCCTCCACCAATCCTCCTCTATTGTCACCCGCGGAGTCGCACCATGAGCATCGCATTACACCATCGACGGTTCCACTGACACAACAGTCAGACGGAGATACATTATTGTCAGACAGAGATGCATTATTGTCAGACGGAGATACATTATTGACAGATGGAGATACATTATTGTCAGAGCCACCTACTTCTAAAGACGACATACTTCAGATCATCGGTCATGACTTCTATGTTGCGGGCGGGCGAGATATTATGCGCTATTTTGTTCGTTGAAACGGTCGACCTCTACATGATGCTACTTGGATTTCATCAGAGGAGCTTGGGAGACTCGCTTTGCGGCTATACAGCGAGTACGATCATCTTCACTCACCGTGGATGAGTGCTTTCAAGTCGGGGGGAGTTGATTGCGCGCCACGACTGACACGGGTGTATTCCCGCAGGAGGCAGTCATTTGTTGCCCAGATAGATGATCAACCGCCGTGGTTGTGTCCGGATGGTGATTCGAGTCGAGTTGATATATGGGTTTTTATATTTTGAGTTGATTTTGTCCCTGATCGGTCCAGACAGTGTGAGCCATCCAATTTGGGTTCTATTTGATTTTTCAGTTTTACTGTGCAGTTATCATTTACTGTGTATTTATTTAACAGGCAGTGGACGAAAAAGAGCATCGTGGGTTTTGCAAAAGTGCTGGAACCACTCGGTCCCTTCTGGTGCGACGTCGGAACAGTTTCGCTGGGTGCGACTCCCGTCTAGTTTCCCCTCTGCCTTCTTTTTCCTTCCCGATCAATCTTCCTCCGCCTGAGAGAACGAGACCCCTCCGTTATTTCACCGTCCAGCCCGATGCTGAAAGTTCTCTTCCAGTTCGTTCTCAAACCGCTGCCTCCTATCCTCGTCAACCTCCCATCCCGTCACGCCCTCCGCCAGCAATCGCCATCTTGTTGGATTCAGCCATTTCCCGTCCCAACCCCCTCCTCAACGCCCATTGTACACTACCCCCATCGACCTACTCTCACTCTCCCCATTCCACATCTTCTTACCTATAATACCCAGCCGATTCCCCCCAATCTTCCCATCACCGCAAACCTTCACTTTTCCCCTAGTCATATTCTCCACATTCTAACCCCTCCCCACCGTGAGCCAGCCCCTCCCATAACCCTAATCACTAAATCAGCCGCCCCTATCATTACTGAAAGTCTTATTTTCAAGGTCAGCTAAACACCTAGAGGGAGGAGGTGAATAGGTTTTTGGGTCTCTTTTTGATTTATTTAGACCTTAACTGATTTTGATGTTTTTAGTGATTAGATTAATTTGTCTTTCAAGATCAATCATAGATGACACAGTTGATTTATAGTGGTTCTCCGATCTTGAGTACGTCCACTGTCCCTCCTACCTCTCTAACAGTGTGTTAGATGAGACACAACACCAACACTCGGCTCCTAAGAGCTTACAGCACAGATCCCGCAGGACCTCTCAGTCTTCTCCAAGACCTACCACTCGGGCACTAAGACCTACCTCAGATCCAAAGGATCCTACAACTCAGGCCTAAGCCCTACACTCAGATCCAAAATGGATCCTACTCTCAGATCAACAAATGATCCTACCTCAGCCTTTATAATACAGGCCTATAACTCGGATTCACACAGGAATCACACCTCTCAGCATTTATAGATCAGGCCTACACTCAGATCCTAAAGGATCTTACAAAATACACCATAGATGTGTTAATTTTGACACCAGAGAAGTTCTCTGTGTCTGCCTTTCCTAGACAGAGATTATCTCAGCCCTAGCTCCTGCAGATATTTGAGAACTCTGCTCCTTCTCCTTTTTCAGAATATGATTCCGAACTTGCTGTCGCAGATGAAAATCGCTTCAGCTATCTCGATTCGCTTTCAGGTTCACTGATCTGAACTTCTTCTTCAAGCTCGGCAAGAAGGCGAGGAAGAAGACGATGTTCAGCCGCAAGAATACGCAAATAGAAAACTCTAATTGTTGTCGTCGACTTAGCCAATCTTCCCCTTTTATTGTACGCTGATCAATAGCTCTTTTCTGTGTGGGCCCAGCCTTAATTGCTGGAATATCACCTTCCTTTTACACAAGAAGACAACCAGCTGGCCATCAACGCCATTAACGCTATTCTGCAGCTTTCTCGCAACTATTTTGAACTGTGTTGATTTTGTTGACTTTTGCTGACGTCACCCATTTGCGGACTTAGCCAAATTCTCAGAATCCACTCAGGCGTTGAGTGACATTGAGTGAATGACATTCACTCAACGATTCTGTACTTAGTCATTTTGCAGCTTCCTTGGCGTTGAGCGAATGACCTTCACTCAACGATTCTGTACTTAGTCATTTTTCAGCTTCCTTGGCGTTGAGTGGCGTTGAGTGAATGACCTTCACTCAACGATTTTGTACTTAGTCATTTTGCAGCTTTCTACTCTTTCTGCATCATAGGCGTTGAGAACATTGAGTGTAGCTTCATCACTCAACGCTTTTTGCCTTAGATTATTTTTTGCTTCTTTAGCAACCTTGGCGTTGAGAGCGTTGAGTGTAGCTTCATCACTTAACGTTTTTTGTGCTATGACATTGAAAACGTTGAGTGTAACTTCATCACTCAACGCTTTTGTACTTGGCCGCAACTGCTCCATTGCATGGCGTTGAGAGCGTTGAGTGTAGTTTCATCACTCAACGCTTTTGTACTTAGCCATTTCTCTGTTTCACTCTTTCCCCTTGGCTTTGACTGCAAGAGCTTGACTCAAAGCTTTCTGTCATCTGGCGTTGAGTGAACTGACTCCACTCAACGCCTGTGGACTTAGACAAATTTTTCAGTCTATCTTCTATGGCGTTGACAGAATCAGTATGACGTTGAGTGAACTGGCTTCACTCAATGCTTCTGGATTTAGCTTATTTTTTCTTTGACAGAAACTCTGCAGTTTTGACTTAGGCAACAATACTCGACGAATTATGTCGCATGACGTTGAGAGAGTTGACATCACGCAACGCCTGTGGACTTAGCTATTTTTCTGGCTTCCACTGCTTAGGCTTTAACAAACCCGACTTTATTCAACGCTTTTTGTGCTATGGCGTTTAGTGAACTGCCTTCACTCAACGTCTGTGGACTTAACTGCATTTTTTTATCCAGCTTCCTTCCTTAAGCCATCTGACGTTGAGTGAGCTTACTCTACTCAACGCCTGTGGACTTAGGCAATTTCTTGTCTATCCAGCTAACTCCTTTGTGTCCACCTGTCCTATCATTGTAATAAGGACTAACCTGCATGCATTAACTTGCAACCATATTGATGCGGAGCAGAGACGAGCACGAGCTTTGGGTCCGTTCGGGGCTGATTTGGCGACTTACCATATATGGCGTGCCTGGATCGACGATCGGACTCCGCAGATGTGTCCGGATACGCGTCGCGAGTCAAAAACATATATTAGTTTATTATTTTTGGTTCATTAATCGTGTATTTTAGTGGTCTCTCCCACCGGCCAATCATAGTCATTGATTGGGATGCCCTAGTGCTTCTTCTTATTATAAATATTGGTCTAAGAGGCTGAACTAAGGCATTGCAGAATTTGGAGAAAGCTATTCTCGTATTCCCGCGATCCCTCCACGGTGCCGACTCCATGGAACCCTAGGTGACGTTTCCTAGACTTGCATCTCCCTCTCCAAGGTAAACCCTAATCCTAAGCCTCTTTTCCCCTCCCAAACTCCCTCCTCACAGTCCCTCTATAGCCCCCAAATCATCACCGAACTGGCCAGAACTCCATTCTTCTTTCAGGTACTGTAGCGGAAATTCTTCTTTCAAGTACTGTAGAGAAATGAAATTCACTGTTCACTAATATAGTTTAGTGAACAGTGAAATTCCTATTTCAGCGCCGGCTCCAACCCTCCCTCCCAGCAAATCGCCACCCTGCCACTCCCTTTTTTCTCAACAGCAACCCCCTTGGCCGACCCTTCCCTGTCCGCCACCCTCCCCTCCTCTACGTGGAACCACCTCCAAATCGCCCTATTCTCTAGATCAATTCAGATCTTAGAATTTCAGCCCCGATCCGTTATTTCCACCATTCATATTTCCTTTTTTGTCTGGATCCGCTCCCAAATATCGGACCCACCATACCCTTGCCCGGATCTACTCCCTCATGCCCGGATCTACTCCCTCGTGCCCGGATCTATTTATTTCCGGCCCGATCTCGCCATCCACCGTCGAGGATAGCCACCAGGCCCACCACCACCATTTCCACGCCGTCGGTTCCACCTCCGATCTCCGATCTACGCATCCGGCTTCGGAACCTTCATTGTCTTGGTCAACCCGCTATTTAGTGAGTATTGTTGTATTGGATTATTATTTTTCAGCATTTATTTATCGGATTGGACATTATATTTGTTTGGATATCCCGTATGATAGTAGTTTGTTAGATAAATATTGTGATTTGCAGGATTTATTCGCCGCACGCTCTATCTTTGACCCTCTACGCGGAGGAAAACTTAAGCTAGTTTTTGCCCAAATAAATTATTCTGTCTTGCTTTTGAATTATTTGTGTGGGGTGATTTAATTTATTATCCAATTGTGATCTAACCGTCGAGCTTTGCATAGCATGTAGGGTTAGGTCGCAGATTTCCCGCCGCTTATAGATTCGTCCTGCGTCAATTGGTATCAGATCCAGGTTGCGCGCACTTTTCAATACGTAGTCGTAGATTCTATAGGTTTTTCATTATGTCTAGGTATCACCACTTGTCCCCACCTCACTTTGGAGGTCTTGAGTCCACTTGCACCCGCTCTCACAGAGCTCCGTCAGGGAGATCCTCACATTATTATGACGATCATTCTCGATCGCAGTGCACCACTTTCAGAGATTGTGTTGACTCACCGACAGGACCCCACTATGCTAGAGACGATCAGTATGATGATTGTCGTCGTGCTTATCCGTACACACGAGCAAATCGTGTTGATCCTTCGACACGAATCAGTTACCTTAGGAATGATTATTATGAGGATAGTCGTTCCGAGAGAGAGCTTGAGAGTCAGTTTCGTACTGCTTCTCCTTCCTTTGACGGCTCGTCGAGTCCCGAGTCTTTCAGTTGTTGACTCGTGGATATGGAGTATTATTTAGATCATTTTGAGTTATTCGGTGAGCGTCGCGTCAAGTTTGAGAAACTTAGACTTTTAGATCAGGCAAGAGCTTATTGGGCTAGCGTTGAGAGGATCCGCGGGCGAGACCATCTTCGTCGCATCACTAGTTGGGCGGACACAAAGCGTATATTGTGTCAGAGATATCTGTCTTCGTCATATCGGAGTCGCTTGCTCGACCATTTATTTTCCCTTCACCAAGGATCCATGTCTGTCGCTGAGTACATGGATTGCTTTGATGAGTTAGTTGTGAGGAGTGATATCCGAGAGGACCCAGCCATGACCGCTATCAGATTTCGGTCTGGGCTTCAATCTGACATTCGTACTAAGGTAGTTTATCATAGCTCGGAGTCCCTCGACCAGACATATCAGCTCGCCCTTCGTTATGAACGGTCATTGAGATCCGCAAGAGCTGGTCGATGGGATTCTCACCTTGACCTCTACAGTACGAGTCCCTCCCATACTGAGGCCACAACGACGCCTACCATTGTCCTGTCAGGCACGATAGAAGTGATACCAGATGCGGATTACTCTCACCACAGTGAGGTGATTAGCTCAGTGAGTGACCTATCTCTTGTTTCTGACCCGCCTCTTATGACCCCAACTGAGAGCGAGCCTGAGCGACGTATTGAATCTGTAGTGTTGTGTCCCTCACCCACATCTCCTCCTCTGCCATCCACCGGGTTAGTTAGCACCCCAACCACAGACCCATTTCCTGACACCACACCCACAGATCCATTCTTGGGTGTAGGTCTGTGTCGCTCTCCCATTGTCATTACCCGGAGTCACATCATGACTGAGAGCCCAGAGCATGATGTTGATCTTCTAGTGACTATGTCATCCATTCACGGGAACACGACCCCTTACGATGGTACTCACATGGAGAATCATAACCCTAGTGATGAGTTTTACGATGACCCCCCTATTGAGTCTCCTGATGAGCCGTCACATCTTGGTGAGGATACGATTCAGGTGAGACGTTTGTTTATGAGCTTTGAGTTATTAGCGTCTCTTTAGCTATCATTTATAGCCCTGCCCCGAAGAGTTAATCTTGCGTGGAGCATAACGTATGTAGGGTCTTCCTTGAGTACGCTTGAGTATACTCATATTTTGAGGGCCTACCTTATGACGCATCGCACCCTCGAGGAGTTTTGGGATGCACCACCTGCTTACCCACCAAACGAGCTCTTTCTTGTCGGGAACACGCACCACACTTGAGAGTCGCGTATTCTAGTTGGTTTACACGACTTTCACTCAGGTTGTCGTCTTATCAGTGATGACTTTTCGTACACACCTCCTGGTGAGCCCTCTGATGCGCTACGTTCCCCGAGAGACATTTGGCTCTTTACGAGCTCGTATTCGGGTATAGATGTCTCTCGCGGTCATCTGAGCACTCGTCTCACACGGGATGAGTTTTTCTACACTCCACCGAGAGAGCCTCCTGATAGGCCACCTCCATTGATAGATTTTCAGGTCATTATTAGATTTTCACATAGAGAGCATGTTGTGTCGGTCATGTGTCATAGACATCATTTGCATGAGTCTGTTGAGTTGTTTCGTCAACAGTTGCATGAGTCTGCTGTGTTGTCTGTTCATCGTTTGCATGTTCGTCGTGAGTCGATCCAATAAAAAATTCATGATGATAATAAATTTTGTAAATCACATGCGCATATTCATTGGCAAGTGCAGGTACTTCATGAAGGCGAGCAGGTGATGGTGAGAATCTGTGTTGTGAGGCTCTGTGCGAGGCTTGCTAAAAGCTTGAGCGTTAGACGAATGGATCCCTATATAATCATGAGACAGATCGAAGCAAACAACTATGATCTTGATTTCCTTGCAAGTATGGGGATCCACCTGGTATTTAGTGTTGAGTATATGACGTCGTACTACGAGCCTCACAAGTATGTGGACCCAAGAAATGGGGATTTCCAGACGCCCACACCTCCACCCTCGTTGCCTTACGACCCTCATACTTCACCTACGTCTGATAGCCACTATAGCCCATCAACTACTGACACCCTTTCACCTGGGAATTTGTCTTCTTTGGTTTCACCACCGGCACCGCCAATCGCACCGGGTTCCACCCTTCGAGAGATGAGCGATGAGAGCGTCACAGAGTTCAGATTCCACCAGTTTGTTCCTACTTCAGATGGGTCGCGTTGTCACTACTTGGTACATTGACGGGACTGCCCCGATGCAGTTGACGCTTGAATACTTGCAATAGAGCTTGATCGATTCGCCCCTGGACTTCGACTTCAGCACGAGCGTCTCCATTCACCGGAGATGACAACTTTTCAGTCAGGGGGAGTTGATGGGCGAGGATACTCTTCCGTCGACGACACTTGAACGACTCCCGGCGGACTTCTTCGAGTTGTACCTGACATTCATCGAGAGAATTCCGATCCCAATTCATCGAGAGATGAATTCTTTCAAGCCGGGGAGATTGATGCGGAGCAGAGACGAGCACGAGCTTTGAGCTCGTTCGGGGCTGATTTGGCGACTTACCATATATGACGTGCCCAGATAGACGATCGGACTCCGCAGATGTGTCCGGATCCGCGTCGCGAGTCAAAAACATATATTAGTTTATTATTTTTGGTTCATTAATCGTGTATTTTAGTGGCCTCTCCCACCGGCCATTCATAGTTGTTAATTGGGATGCCCTAGTGCTTCTTCTTATTATAAATATTGGTCTAAGAGGCTGAACCAAGACATTACAGAATTTGGAGAAAGCTATTCCCGGATTCTCGCGATCCCGCCACGGTGCCGACTCTGTGGAACCCTAGGTGACGATTCCTAGGCTTGTATCTTCCTCTCCAAGGTAAACCCTAATCCTAAGCCTCTTTTCCCCTCCCAAACTCCCTCCTCACAGTCCCCCTACAACCCCTAAATCATCCACCGAACTGGCCAGAACTCCATTCTTCTTTCAGGTACTGAGAGAAGTGAAATTCACTGTTCACTAATATAGTTTAGTGAACAGTGAAATTCCTATTTCAGCCGCCGGCCCCAACCCTCCCTCCTAGCAAACCGCCACCCTGCCACTCCCTTTTTTCTCAACAGCAACCCCCTTGGTCGGCCCTTCCTTGTCCGCCACCCTCCCCTCTCCAAACTGCCCACTCCTCTACGTGGAACCACCTCCAAATCGCCCTAATTCTCTAGATCAATTCAGATCTTAGAATTTCAGCTCCCGATCCGTTATTTCCACCATTCATATTTCCTTTTTTGTCCGGATCCGCTCCCAAATATCGGACTCACCATTCCCTTGCCCGGATCTACTCCCTCGTGCCCGGATCTATTTATTTCCGGCTCGATCTCGCCATCCACCGTCGAGGATAGCCACCACCACCATTTCCACGCCGTCGGTTCCACCTCCGATCGCCGATCTACGCATCCGGCTTCGGAACCTTCATTGCCTTGGTCAGCCCGCTATTTAGTGAGTATTGTTGTATTGGATTATTATTTTTCAGCATTTATTTATCGGATTGGACATTATATTTGTTTGGATATCCCGTATGATAGTAGTTTGATAGATAAATATTGTGATTTGCAGGATTTATTCGCCTCACGATCTAGCTTTGACCCTCCACGCGGAGGAAAACCTAAGCTAGTTTTTGCCCAAATAAATTATTCTGTCTTGCTTTTGAATTATTTGTGTGGGGTGATTTAATTTATTATCCAATTGTGATCTAACCGTCGAGCTTTTGCATAGCGTGTAGGGTTAGGTCGCAGATTTCCCGCCGCCTATAGATTCGTCCTGCTTCACATATCAAATACAACTTGGTGTATATCATTGACTTGTTTGACTTCTTACAAATCAGGGGCATTGTGATCAATGGACCAAACAATTACTCATACCCTTCCATCAGCCCAGGATTCATTCCCGCCCCCTCCACTTCGCAACAACCTTGCCCTTCTGCGACCGTCATCAACGCCGCTTGCACATGTGAATTGTGGTTTGTAGTCTTAACTTCTCTTGTTGTTTATTTTGGTACTCAACTGTGATGAATTTCTATTTTATTTGCTACTAGTTCATTAGTTTTGTGATTTGCGGGATTTATTCCGTCGAATTTAAAAATTAATATTTGTTTTCCTTCAATTAACTATTTGAGACTGCACGTGCCTCTGTTGTTAATTTGATAATAATTAATTATTTACTGTAATTTTTGAGCAGACCACTTTTGTAGCATTACACCTCATCGCATTTAAGAATGCTAGAGTGTCCACCTCGAGTCGGTCCCTCCACTGCATCGGGTTGTTTACAGTGAAAGCAGAGTCCTTTGGCGCGAAGGTCCAAGTTCTCTTTGGAGAGACGGTGAAGTGGTCATTTGGCTTACGCGGCGGTGGAGGAACTCGGGGCAGTAGACGTCCCTAGGAAGGTGGAGGTTCAGTTTGAGGACTAGTAGAGACGAGGGTCTTGGAAGAGTAATACGAGGACCGATGGATGGAGGCTGGGCTAGAGGTCCGCAAAGGTGGACCATAGGAGAAGGTGGAAAAGTCCACCTCGACCTAATGAGCTTGCTCCATAGCCTGAGTGAGGGAGGTCTGGTTGTGCAATCTCGGGGTTATAAAAATAAACTTTCCCAAAACTTGAAGGACACTTCAACGAATTTCATTTTTATGACAATGGTCCAGCGAAAATAGCAAGAAGAGATCCGGCGATCGGATTGAAATGTCACAATTAGCTGTCTTAGAACGATGAGAAAAAGTTTCCTTGAAATTTTGAGGATGATCCTATAACTTTCATATTTTTTTTGGTGATTGTGATTCGTTGGTTATTTCCAGAAATTTGAAAATTTCATCTATGAGGTGTTGTCACCAACAATCTTGGAGCGATTAGAAGAAGCTTCGCTAAAATTTGGAGAACAGTCCAACAACTTTAATTTGTTTAATGATGGCGTTCTTGAGACAATTGCTAGAGATCCGAAGACCGGATAAATAATGTCACGGCCAACATTTTTGAGATGACAAGCATGTGCTTCGGAAATTTGAGGACGATCGAACCATTTTTTTTTCGACGACAATGATTTGACGGAAATTATTGGAGATCCAATGATTCAATCAACCAAATGTCGCCACCAATAGCTTTGGGTCGACAACAAGAAACTTCTCTGAAAATTTGGGAATTATCTAAGGACTTCAATATTTTATGCGAAATGACCACGTATGTAAATCTTTAATTATTATATAGATAGGAAAGAATTGAGTTTAAGTCAAACTGAATTCATTTTGAATTCCAACTCTTCCCTTCAAGTGCGAAACCGAACAACGTAATTGGAATTGACCATCCAAGTTCAATTCCAAATGGCCAATTCCATCCAAACTAATGGGTCTTAGAGAAAATTGAAAATAAGTTTACATGATTCAATGATAAGCACCTGTGCATACAACTACAATTAGAGGTGTTAAGTTACAATAAGATTTATGCCTTACGAAATACTACCAAATTTTGACCTTTCATTTTGGTATAATCTTACCTAATATTTAATGGGCACAATGAGGAACCTATGACAGTTAGTTGTATTTTAATAGATTAGAATTCTATTCGAAGTTATTGATTTAGTTGCATTGTCATACATTAATACTTCCATTTTATCTGGACTCCGCATGTCTCCACATTAGAAATCAAGTAAGATTGTCATGATTTATAAAAATCTAGTTGCTTTAAAGACAAGATTTTATAACTTTTAATTAGTCAGGGTGAAGGTGGATTGATGTATATAAGGATGCAAGAATCGATATATTTCTGATAAAAATGTGTAGAAAATGAATGAGGCAGGCTGAATACTGTTTTTACATCTGCTCATGGCTGATAGAGTTTGATAGAAAAATATGTTTTAGAAAAGGATAATTTCTCTTTTCTAAACGATCCGTTTGAAAATAATTTACGGTACTCGATAACTCATATTGATAGAGTTGGATATAAACTCGTAGTTGGTGGAGTTTGATATTTGAATTGGTTGCGTAATGGAAAGGGATTGAAGCATATTCGATAATTCGGTGAACTTTCATGAAAAGATAAAAAGTTTTATTTCCTTTATTTGTAAGAAGGGGGAATAGAGTTCAATTTGTCACACATCAAATTCTATAATTTATTTGAATCGGTATATCCTTTGACGTTAAGACTGAGATGCTAAGAAGAAGATGCATGTCATGAGTGTAAAGCATTGTGACGTCACTCCCCAAAATCACGCGGTTAGGGAAGTAGTGGTCACCCCGCTTATCCACCGTCGAGGATAGCCACCACCACCATTTCCACGCCGTCGGTTCCACCTCCGATCGCCGATCTACGCATCCGGCTTCGGAACCTTCATTGCCTTGGTCAGCCCGCTATTTAGTGAGTATTGTTGTATTGGATTATTATTTTTCAGCATTTATTTATCGGATTGGACATTATATTTGTTTGGATATCCCGTATGATAGTAGTTTGATAGATAAATATTGTGATTTGCAGGATTTATTCGCCTCACGATCTAGCTTTGACCCTCCACGCGGAGGAAAACCTAAGCTAGTTTTTGCCCAAATAAATTATTCTGTCTTGCTTTTGAATTATTTGTGTGGGGTGATTTAATTTATTATCCAATTGTGATCTAACCGTCGAGCTTTTGCATAGCGTGTAGGGTTAGGTCGCAGATTTCCCGCCGCCTATAGATTCGTCCTGCTTCACATATCAAATACAACTTGGTGTATATCATTGACTTGTTTGACTTCTTACAAATCAGGGGCATTGTGATCAATGGACCAAACAATTACTCATACCCTTCCATCAGCCCAGGATTCATTCCCGCCCCCTCCACTTCGCAACAACCTTGCCCTTCTGCGACCGTCATCAACGCCGCTTGCACATGTGAATTGTGGTTTGTAGTCTTAACTTCTCTTGTTGTTTATTTTGGTACTCAACTGTGATGAATTTCTATTTTATTTGCTACTAGTTCATTAGTTTTGTGATTTGCGGGATTTATTCCGTCGAATTTAAAAATTAATATTTGTTTTCCTTCAATTAACTATTTGAGACTGCACGTGCCTCTGTTGTTAATTTGATAATAATTAATTATTTACTGTAATTTTTGAGCAGACCACTTTTGTAGCATTACACCTCATCGCATTTAAGAATGCTAGAGTGTCCACCTCGAGTCGGTCCCTCCACTGCATCGGGTTGTTTACAGTGAAAGCAGAGTCCTTTGGCGCGAAGGTCCAAGTTCTCTTTGGAGAGACGGTGAAGTGGTCATTTGGCTTACGCGGCGGTGGAGGAACTCGGGGCAGTAGACGTCCCTAGGAAGGTGGAGGTTCAGTTTGAGGACTAGTAGAGACGAGGGTCTTGGAAGAGTAATACGAGGACCGATGGATGGAGGCTGGGCTAGAGGTCCGCAAAGGTGGACCATAGGAGAAGGTGGAAAAGTCCACCTCGACCTAATGAGCTTGCTCCATAGCCTGAGTGAGGGAGGTCTGGTTGTGCAATCTCGGGGTTATAAAAATAAACTTTCCCAAAACTTGAAGGACACTTCAACGAATTTCATTTTTATGACAATGGTCCAGCGAAAATAGCAAGAAGAGATCCGGCGATCGGATTGAAATGTCACAATTAGCTGTCTTAGAACGATGAGAAAAAGTTTCCTTGAAATTTTGAGGATGATCCTATAACTTTCATATTTTTTTTGGTGATTGTGATTCGTTGGTTATTTCCAGAGATTTGAAAATTTCATCTATGAGGTGTTGTCACCAACAATCTTGGAGCGATTAGAAGAAGCTTCGCTAAAATTTGGAGAACAGTCCAACAACTTTAATTTGTTTAATGATGGCGTTCTTGAGACAATTGCTAGAGATCCGAAGACCGGATAAATAATGTCACGGCCAACATTTTTGAGATGACAAGCATGTGCTTCGGAAATTTGAGGACGATCGAACCATTTTTTTTTCGACGACAATGATTTGACGGAAATTATTGGAGATCCAATGATTCAATCAACCAAATGTCGCCACCAATAGCTTTGGGTCGACAACAAGAAACTTCTCTGAAAATTTGGGAATTATCTAAGGACTTCAATATTTTATGCGAAATGACCACGTATGTAAATCTTTAATTATTATATAGATAGGAAAGAATTGAGTTTAAGTCAAACTGAATTCATTTTGAATTCCAACTCTTCCCTTCAAGTGCGAAACCGAACAACGTAATTGGAATTGACCATCCAAGTTCAATTCCAAATGGCCAATTCCATCCAAACTAATGGGTCTTAGAGAAAATTGAAAATAAGTTTACATGATTCAATGATAAGCACCTGTGCATACAACTGATGTAGGACGAAATACAAATCTTGAGACTATGAAAGAAATCACAACCGGGGGGGGGGGGTAACTTCAGATGACAAAGCTGGCAAGCATTAGCTAATATCCACATACTCCAATTACATCAATAATATTAAACCACTGTCTGAGCATGAAGAACCCAACAAAACCTGAAAGCCAGCTAACTTGCTTACTTGCGAACACAGAGGCGTCGGGCTGCAGGATGGTTGCCGGCTGCTTGACCTGTTGCAGGAACACGGCAGGGAGGAGCTGGCGCGGGCTGGTGCAGAGGAGGCGCAGGCGGTGGCTGCCGGACGCAGGGGAGGCGCCGGAGAAGCTGGAGAGGGGTCGTCGGAGCTGCTGGATGCCGGGAGGAAGCCGGCGATGCTGAAAGGAGGCGTCGGGCTGGCTGGAGGCAACTGCGGGCTGGTCGGCCCTGCCGGAGGCGGAGGAGAAAGAGGCGGGCTGGCTGGAGGAGGGTGGAGGAGATACAAGGCTCCTTGGCGTCGCACCAAGGAGGAGCCACCGGCGTCGCACCGGGGCGTGACCGACGGATCGGGAGAAGAGAGCCGGCGGCTTCGTTTTCTCCCAAAATGATCGATCCCTCAATAGCTGGCCAAGGCTTCTATTTATAATAAGCCTCAATTAGGGCAGCAAAATCAAGGGCCCAGATTCGCCCGGATGGAGGCGTCTTTAAAACTTGAAATTGAACTCAAAATATATAAATAAATATATCGATTCGACTCCCGCCGACGTTCCGGACGCAATCGCGGAGTCCGATCGGCCATACGATCAACGGGCGGGGCCCGTTCCCCATCATTCTCCCCATGTTGGAGAAGATTTGCCCTCAAATCTTTAGGGCTTCCAAGGAGGCTTCGCGGGTGGCCTGCACTGTGTCCCACTGTCACTAATCATCGGTCTAGCTGTACCGGCCTCAGACGCCGGTCTCACTGAGCTGCAAACAATATCAACACTGCCTTTGGGAGGCTTGGGCAGCGGCCTCGATCTCAGGATCGGATAGAAAACTGGGTCCCCATCGATCTGGTCAAACTGCAACAAGTAGTCATCACCATGCCCTGTCCAATCTGGTCTCATATCCAAACCAACAGATTTGCCCTCAAGGGCATGATCGAACATCAGAAAAGGGTCGCTAGCTGAACTGAGAAGGAGGGTATGGCCAAACCTCGACACCAAGTCAAGAGGTGACAATGCTCGTCGTGACGGCTCACAAAACGAAACGTCCACCAACAAGCTAGATGTCCTCCTGCGAAGAAACCACTGTCGAATGTGCCTCTGAATGGTAAAAGTAGCTCTTCGCATCCTCAGATAAAACTGCATCTGCCAAAATCTCCTCATATGTGACTGAATGATGATGGTAGATGTGGTCATCCTCTGAAGAGATCGGCGCTGTAGAAATCCCCGGATGTGAGACTGAATCCAAATAACTGCGCTTCTCCTTTGTTGTTCTAATCTCACCCTTGCATCTTCCTCACGCCACTTCTTCACATAACCTGCCCAGATGGCATTATCCTTTTTCTCTCTTTCCTTCCTCTCCATCTCCCTAGCTTGCCCCTTTAATTTTTGCTCAATGTCATAACTCTCCCTTGGGGTAAAATGAGCATAGTAAGTGTCATGATGAAAATGAGAGTGGCGGTCGGAATGACGGGATGAAGGATATTTAGTGGGTGGAGGAGAAGATGAGTCGTAGGCGGGTGAAGAGGTTCGCCTCGACTCATGAGAGGAATATGTAGTGGGGAAGGCATAGGAGGATCTATGCGAATAAAAACGCTCACGAGAGGAATGAACTTTGGAATAGCGGGGAGGTGGGGAAACATACGATTCATAATCGTCCGAATCGTCGGAATCGTAATAACAAGCAAGCGGCATGAGTGTATGCAAACGATTTTCGAGAAAAGGAGGATTGAAAAGTTTGGGAAAACTTTTCGATTCCTCTGATACCAATTGATGTAGGACGAAATACAAATCTTGAGACTATGAAAGAAATCACAACCGGGGGGGGGGGGGGGGTAACTTCAGATGACAAAGCTGGCAAGCATTAGCTAATATCCACATACTCCAATAACATCAATAATATTAAACCACTGTCTGAGCATGAAGAACCCAACAAAACCTGAAAGCCAGCTAACTTGCTTACTTGCGAACACAGAGGCGTCGGGCTGCAGGATGGTTGCCGGCTGCTTGACCTGTTGCAGGAACACGGCAGGGAGGAGCTGGCGCGGGCTGGTGCAGAGGAGGCGCAGGCGGTGGCTGCCGGACGCAGGGGAGGCGCCGGAGAAGCTGGAGAGGGGTCGTCGGAGCTGCTGGATGCCGGGAGGAAGCCGGCGATGCTGAAAGGAGGCGTCGGGCTGGCTGGAGGCAACTGCGGGCTGGTCGGCCCTGCCGGAGGCGGAGGAGAAAGAGGCGGGCTGGCTGGAGGAGGGTGGAGGAGATACAAGGCTCCTTGGCGTCGCACCAAGGAGGAGCCACCGGCGTCGCACCGGGGCGTGACCGACGGATCGGGAGAAGAGAGCCGGCGGCTTCGTTTTCTCCCAAAATGATCGATCCCTCAATAGCTGGCCAAGGCTTCTATTTATAATAAGCCTCAATTAGGGCAGCAAAATCAAGGGCCCAGATTCGCCCGGATGGAGGCGTCTTTAAAACTTGAAATTGAACTCAAAATATATAAATAAATATATCGATTCGACTCCCGCCGACGTTCCGGACGCAATCGCGGAGTCCGATCGGCCATACGATCAACGGGCGGGGCCCGTTCCCCATCAACAACTACAATTAGAGGTGTTAAGTTACAATAAGATTTATGCCTTACGAAATACTACCAAATTTTGACCTTTCATTTTGGTATAATCTTACCTAATATTTAATGGGCACAATGAGGAACCTATGACAGTTAGTTGTATTTTAATAGATTAGAATTCTATTCGAAGTTATTGATTTAGTTGCATTGTCATACATTAATACTTCCATTTTATCTGGACTCCGCATGTCTCCACATTAGAAATCAAGTAAGATTGTCATGATTTATAAAAATCTAGTTGCTTTAAAGACAAGATTTTATAACTTTTAATTAGTCAGGGTGAAGGTGGATTGATGTATATAAGGATGCAAGAATCGATATATTTCTGATAAAAATGTGTAGAAAATGAATGAGGCAGGCTGAATACTGTTTTTACATCTGCTCATGGCTGATAGAGTTTGATAGAAAAATATGTTTTAGAAAAGGATAATTTCTCTTTTCTAAACGATCCGTTTGAAAATAATTTGCGGTACTCGATAACTCATATTGATAGAGTTGGATATAAACTCGTAGTTGGTGGAGTTTGATATTTGAATTGGTTGCGTAATGGAAAGGGATTGAAGCATATTCGATAATTCGGTGAACTTTCATGAAAAGATAAAAAGTTTTATTTCCTTTATTTGTAAGAAGGGGGAATAGAGTTCAATTTGTCACACATCAAATTCTATAATTTATTTGAATCGGTATATCCTTTGACGTTAAGACTGAGATGCTAAGAAGAAGATGCATGTCATGAGTGTAAAGCATTGTGACGTCACTCCCCAAAATCACGCGGTTAGGGAAGTAGTGGTCACCCCGCTTATACACCCAGGACCAAGGAGCACGCTAGGCGGTGTGGAAGTAAACCACCGCTTTTAATGAGTCGCAGGACACGCTCAGACATCACTGTCTATTCCACACGACGCAGTCCCCCCCCCCCCCCCCCCCCCCGCCATGTGCCCCCTGCTCTAATACCATGTAAAACATTGTGGCGTCACTCCCCAAAACCACGCGGCTAGGGGAGGAGTTGCCACCCCGCTTATACACTTAAGATCAAGGAGCACGCTAGGCGGTGTGGGACTAAAACACCCCTTTTAACGAGTTGCGACACACTCGGACATCACCATCTATTCCACATGGCGGACTCAACACCCCCTCTCCACGTGCCCCTTCTGCTCTGATACCATGTAAAGGATTGTGGCGTCACTCCCCAAAACTCTGCGGTTAGGGGAGGAGAGACCACCCCGCTTATACACCCAGGACCAAAGAGCACGTTAGGCGGTGGGGGACTAAACCACCCCTTTTAATGAGTCGCGACACACGCTCGGACATCACCGTCCATTTCATGTGGCGCACTCAACACCCCCCCTTACCACATGCCCCCTCGCTCTGATACCATATAAAGCATTGTGGCGTCACTCCCCAAAATCACGCAGTTAGGGGAGGAGTGGTCACCCTGCTTATACACCTAGGACCAAGGAACACACTATGTTGTGTGAGACTAAACCACCCATTTTAACGAGATGCGACACACACTCTGACATCACCGCCCATTCCACATGGCGTACTCTACAATGAGTAATTATGATATGGGGAGTTAAATGTGTTCTTTTAATAGAACAATAATTGGACATAAATGTTATGTGTATTTGTTACGGGCCCAAGTGTCGCGGGCGCATTCACTCAAGTGGACCCCACTCGTCATAATATATGGAGCGCGCATATGGAAGTTGTCGTGGTTGTGGGCACATTCACTCAAGTGGATCCCTCGTCATAATTTATGAAGCGCACATATGGAAGCCACCATGGAGCGCGCATACGAATATTAATTAATATTAATCAATGAAGTATTTTGTATTTCCTTGTTTGATTGTTTTTCTTTGTTTGGTTGCCCTCCCTCATCTATATAAGGGGGAGGGGTTTATGTGTGATGGCATGATGGATGTATGAAAGCTTTGAGGTTTGCTCCATAAGTTTCTCTCTTATTCTTCCTCTCTTCTTCTCGCTCACCACCGTCGGCTCCTCTTGTCAGATTCCTCCTGGGAAAATATTTAGATCATAACAACATTTGTGCTTTGAACAGTGAAAATCCTTTGCTTCTAATTTGGGTGCCATAGAAATGAAAATGTTCTATTAGTTTGCTCGCAAAGCCAACAAAGATAATTAATGAATGATTATATTAGAGGAACAGTCGGGCGAAATCTGTCAAAGATAATGTAATTCAAATAAACTCGGCTGGTTTCAATATACACAACAAATGGCAGAAAATACACCAAAAATTATTCTAATCGATTAAATTAGTGCATGAGTCAGATGGTGAAGGGGTAAAACTAAGGTGTAATATGGACAGAATTGTTCAAAATAATTTGCAAGTTTAACACCTCACGCAACTCATAAAGTTGACCCTAAAAGTTATTCTTTTATGATGACAAACCATATTTTCTAAAACTTGATGATTACAAATGGTTTCCTGTGATGCTCTTCTAAGATTTTGTCTAACAATTCACCGATTTCGCATTGCAGGAACAAGATCAAGATCATAGATGCAGGCGCACTCGATCCCCTCATCTTTTTCTTGCAATCAACTAACTCGAACTTGCAGGAATATGCCACCGCCGCGCTCCTTACCCTCTCGGCCACTTCCGTCAACAAGCCCATCATAAGCTCCACGAATGCCATCCTCCTCCTCGTCAAAATCCTCAACGACGGCAGCCCCCAATCGAGGATAGATTCAATCATGGCTCTCTATAACCTCTCCACCATCCCCGGTAACCTCGAAACCATCCTCGGATCCCAAACAATTCCTTCATTAATCACAGTCCTCAAAAGCTGCAAGAAATCTTCCAGAACAGCAGAAAAATGCTGTGCCATTCTAGAATCCCTTGCCGTCTTTGATGATGGAAGAATTGCCCTGATATCCGAGGAGGGTGGAGTGCTTGCGCTCGTCGAAGTGATCGAGGATGGCTCTCTCCGTGGCCGAGAGTATGCGGTCGGCGCTCTTCTGACCATGTGCGAGAGTGATAGAAACAGATATAGAGAGATTATATTGAAAGAAGGGGTGATCCCCGGTCTTCTTGAGCTGACAGTTCATGGAACACCAAAGTCTCAATTAAAATCCAAAAAACTATTGCATCTGCTGAGAAAATCACCATACCAGAGATCAGAGCTCGAGGCAGACGCATTGGAGAACATAGTTTGCAGCATCGCGTCAAGAATGGACGGCGAGGATTGTGCCGGAAATGCGAAGAAGATGCTTGCGGAAATGGTGCAGGTGAGCATGGAGCAAAGTTTAAGGCATTTGAATCAGAGGGCTTTAGTCTGCACCCCAGCTAAGAAATAAGGACAACTTTAAAGTGCAGTGAAGATGTAAAGATTGGGGATTTGTTGAAAACTTTGTCTACCGTGGATAATTCTTAGAATCGCTCGCCTTCTCGGAAGTTGAAGATTTGCGCTGTTCCGATTCTGTTTTTCGTGTGTTTTCTTTTGTTGTTCTGCTCTGGGTTTTTTTGGGGCTGTGAAAGTTTTAGAAGGAATTAAATTGGTAGAATGCCAGTCCAGGCCATTCTGGTATCAGGTGACTGGTTTAAATGTTCATTATTTCCCCCTTTTTAGGTATTTCTACATGTTTGAACCCTATATTTTGAGTGAATTGCTTCTTTATGAAATATCTTATATCATACTGTATTATATTTTATATTCTGAGTGAATTTTCCCATAGAATTCAGATGTTTTATTTAATATGTCATAGTGTATTATGTTATATCCTAATAGTTTTAAAAACATTTATCAAGAATAATAATCAAGCCTGTCTTTTCTGTATATGTTGTTGAATGTTTCTTAGTAAAAATGTTTTTTTTTCATTGTAGTAGCAAGGCTGTTGTGGCCCACCCATAAAAATTATATAACGCGCATAAAAAACTATTCATTGCCCAAATCTCCTTGGTAGTAAGCATAATTCGGGTTCTCAAATACCCATGCCAACAATGTATGTTATGAAATGTAAATATACGTGTGAGATTTCTGTAATTTTCAAAGTTTGAGGGGTGCAATCTGTAATTTAGCATATAGTTTGATCGTTTGTAAATTTGTTGTATCTTTTAAGGATATGTTCGATTGAACAAAACTTTGATTTTGAAATTGGAATTGGATTACTGATTCCAATGAAAATGACTTCTAGTTCTAATTCAAAAGCTTCAATTCAATCCAAATGAGCAAACATTATAATAATCCAACATATTAGGGTTGTAAGTCGGAATCAATCTAGCTGCATGACTGAACCAAATCAAATCAAACCGTACGGTTCGTTTTAATAAGCCTACGGTTCGGTCGTAGTTCCATTTTTAAAAAAACAGTGTGGTTCGGTTCGATTCACTGTTCGAAATGTCAAACCGAATCATGTCGAACCAAACTGTACTTGCAGACCGGTCTAAATTGTACCGTCCTAACCTGGGGGCGGTCGAGCGCGCTAACAGTTAAAGAGAGAGAGAGACGACTGACAAAAGACTTTTATTAATGGAAAACCTCGAAAGGGGGTGAAAAATCACATTGTCAGGATTATGCCGACCAAATTTTCACTAGTTGTTGTACGGAGCTTACTCCCAAATCTCCTTGAGAGTAAGCATAATTACGTGTAGTAAAAACTCGCACCACAAATATATTTTATGAAACGTAAATATGCACAAATTTTATTTGTAATTTTCAAAGATTGAGGGGTGCAATCTGCATTTTAGCATAGAGTGGTCAGTTTTAAATTTGTCGTGTTTTTTAAGAATCTGTTCGATTGGACGAAATTTCGACCTTAAAATTAGAATTGGAATGCTAATTCCAATGAAAATGACTTCTAATTCTAATTCAAAAGCCTCATTTCAATCCAAATGAGCAAACATTACACTTATCCAATATACTTTACATTTTAATTACATAATTATTTAATAAAATAATATATAAATTTAAAAATATGAAGGAGAGAGAAAATAAAAAAATAACACTGTAAAAAAAATTTATCTAGACAATCAAAATACTAATATTGCCGGCTAAGCACATGTGTCTCTGTGTTTTCAAATGTCTCCAAAATGAATTTTAAGTTGACTCAAGAGTTTTTAATTACTTGAATTTTAGCTCTATTTAAATATTGGAAGATGCAATATATATGCTCAAAGAATTAAAAAATGAACTAAATAATATTTATATTTTATTTATTATAAATAGCAAAAATAGTATAATTAATAACCATGATCCAACTCCAAGAGAGAGAGAGAGAGAGCTGGGGATTTGTTCTCTGTGGATGCTCTATCTCGTGAGGGGACGGTACACTCATCTTCAATGGCTGCGGCCACTATGATTTCAAAACCAGTAATAAGAGGTCTTGTTGCGATCAGAGGCGTGTGAAACTGGTCTTGATGCGAAGATCGTGCGGTGCGCTTTCGATCGAGCTCCGTTTCAAGTGATTTGGTTCCTTTTCAAGTGATTCTTCGTTTCGTGAAGGAGGAGGCTTACTGAGGTATTACTTCATTTCTCTTGTTTCATGGGAAGGCTTGCTTTATCAGTTATTTGGCTGTAACTTCTCAGTTTTCTATGTCTTTTTCTTCGATTTCATATATTTTTAGGGGTCATTCTATATATGTTTTTAGTTGGAGAACAGCGCGAATTGTTTGAGTTTGGCATATCATGCTTTGCTGACTAACAAGTCTGAATCTAATTTGATTTCAGACGCGGATTTGCTCAGAAATCTATTTTTTTTTAATTTGGGCTAAATTCGTGTGGTGGGACAAGATTGGGGGGAAAAATCAGTTAATGTTAACCAGTTTGATGTTTGCAGGTGGTCTGTTTTCGTAGATTGATGCTCTCATTGGGAGGCTAATAATGGCAGGAGAAGTTGAAGAATCCATCACCCTTCAGGTTATTAGTACAAATATTCTTCTTCTTCTTCTTCTTTGTCTGCCATTTGGATTTACCAACATTGTAAAAGATGTTCAGCATACAACTGGGTGCTTTGCAACATATTCTACTCAGAACTTTAATTTTTTCCTAGTATAACATGTGAACATGGTAAAAAGCTGCTCATGTTACTAGTAAAGATGTGTTGTATAAGTTACTTGACCTGTATTTCTACCTGACAGGAACCACATTAACTTGTGGAGTGAACACAAACTGTAACATTTTTATTTTGGTGTAATCATTTTAGTTTTACTATTTATTTTTTCAATCCTGTATGCTGTTCATTTTTCATGCCATGTTTTATGTTCCATTGCGCTATTTTAGGCTATTATTCGATTTTTGGAAGAATATTTGTGCATTTTTGATGTGCTTTTTGGATGCCCCCTTATGGGTTATTGTTTCCTGGTTCTTTCAGGCTAAGAGTTTACCAACTGATTCCATATCGTTTGGAAGATTCGAACTTGAATCATTGTGCTGGGAAAGAAGGTCTATATTCCCGCATAACAGATATCTCGAAGAGGTTGGAAAATACTCTACACCTGGTTCAGTTACTAAAAAGAAAGAGTACTTTGAGGCCCACTTCAAGAAGAAGGCCCTTCTTCGTCATGTCCCAGAGGAGAATCAAAATGATGCTGAAATTCCACATTTTGAAAGTACTATTGGTGATAATTGCAGTATCATGGGAGATTTTATAGGTCATGTTAACAGTGAACTAGTTGAATTTTCTTCAGACAATGGATACGCCCCCGCTGTCCCAGATGATCATGAAGCGGTCGAACTTCAGAAGGAGGAAATTTCAACAGCAGAATTAATTATTAAAACTTCATCTTTCAACGATGAAAAATTCGCAGAACAACTTAAGGAGCCTTTGAGTTCGGATGGTACACTTCAAAGTCAATCTAGAGATAATGACGTTCAATTAGATGGTGGTCCTTGGGTGATTGTGGAAGATAAAACTACAAATGACACTGCAAATAGTAAAAAACAGGCTGATAATGGTGATCTTTCATGGAAGATACGCAAGAGTAAGAAGAAGCGCGAGAGCATCCAAATGAAAACTCAAAAAGTTTCAACGAAGGTACGATTAATGGCTGTCAGTTCCTTTCTTTACTAGTTGATTATGCAGTAATTAAATTTCTTGTAAAACTACTAGTAAATTTCTTTTTGAGTTGCTATTTATGCTTAACTTCGACTCTCAATTATTTTAGTGCTTTTTGAAGTTTAAGGGTTGTTGACATACGGCGAATCTATAGGTGGCGGGTAAATGATGTCCTAACCTTATATGAAATGCAAGTAATCATGCCACGATTGCAATGAGGTCTAAACACCGTCTAATGAAGAGTTAGAAGCTTGGTGTGTGACTACTAGAATGCAACGCTAATGTGACATGTGGTAGGATAATTTGAATCTTTACGACTAAATGCAACACATGCAATGACCGACAGAGTATTCAAGTCAGGTAAAAAATATTAAATCGCAAGTAGATAAATTCTAAAGCAAGGCAAAATTATTTCTTTTAGGCCAAATAGGCTCATGCTTTCCTCCGCGTGGAGGGCCAAAGCAAGAACATGCGGTGAATAGCTCCTGCAAAGCACAAAAATATCCCAAAGCAAACAACTACTCAACGGGAGATCCAATCAAACATTAAATCACATTACCATATATTAATGTTGAATAAAACTTTCCATACCACAAAGTAAATACTCACCAAGCAAGGGGGCAGCCGTCGAGTGGAGATCCATGGATTTTACGTTGGTTGGTGGCTGTCCGGGGAGGAAACGATTGCTCTATGGTGGCTGGAATCCTACACTGGAAGCGGAGAGAGCTGAATATAGGGACAATTTTCTAGATCGGATAGGGTTCAACAGTAGGGGAGTGTAAGGGGATTTAAGGGGGGCTGTTGGGAATGCTTATTGGAGGTAAAGGGGGGAGAAAAAATGTTGCTGGGTAGTGATACGGGAGGGGGATGGCTAGATTTCTGGACAGTGGAGGGGCTTGCACAAAGTTTATGACGAGGAGAGTTCAAGATGGCTTCTATGGAATGCTCGGTGGAGGGATTTGGCACTTGGAATATGGCAAAGAGTTTTTTTTTCTAGGAGAAAGTGAGGCGGAAGTGGGGAGAGCCTGCAAGAAGAGGGCTGGAAAGGGCGGTGGAAGGTAGGGAGGTGGCTGGATAGGCGGTGGCTGGCAAGAAGGGGGATGGAAAGGGCGACATATGGCATGGGGTGGGTTGGAGGGGCGGCAGGAGGCTGCGAGAGTGGCGTCTTTCGCTAGAAAACAACGAGGGAGGTGGAGGCTGGCCGTTTGGTGGAATTTGAGAGGGGCAACTGCAGCAGAACAGTGGGAAAAGGAAGGGTAATGGATGGGGGTATCTTTGAGGAGCGGGATAAAACCCAGTAATTGTCACCTAGGGTTCCACAGTGTCAGCACCGTGGAGGGATTGCTGGATTCCGAGAATTCTTCCTCCAAAATTTTAATAGCCTCCAAATAACCCCTACTCTTATATACATTAAAACAACATTAGGGCATCTCCTACATCAACGACTATGATTGATCGTTAATGTGACATACCCGATTACAGTAAATAAAGACTGAAAAATACAACATTATATATGAAAATGTAAGTAAACAAAAATCCAAACGCATCCTCGGAGTCGGATTGTCGATCTGGAAATGCCAAACATGACAACTAGTCAATTGGCCCAGAACGGGCCCAAAACTCGTTCTCTGTCGCAGGTACGCGTCGTCGTTCCACATCAGTTGTCCTTCCTTCGAAAGTACTCTCTTACATGGATTTGTTATGGGTTGTGCGCTTACTTATCATGTATCATTTGTGTTTACATTTATGAGTCATCTTGCATTTTTGCTGTTTACACATATGAGTCGTCTTGCTTTTATGTTGTTTGCATTTATGAGTCGTCTTGCATTTTTGTTGTTTACATTTATGAGTCGTCTTGCATTTATGAGTATCTTTATGAGTGTGGTTGTGAGAGTCATGGTTAGAGGTTTAAGGTTATTATGAGTGTTAGTCTTTGTTTGCCTATTTATAGGTGAGTGTTTGTATGAAATGGAAAGCAAGAAATATCTATTTCCCTTTCCCTTTGGTTAAGATATTTGGTGGCTCCCTCCTCTAACGAGCAGCCCCACTTATGCAGTTGTGGTCAAGGCTCTGTAGTATCTCTGCCACTATTATCTCCACCTCTGGTCATTCCGCCGACAACCTCTGAGTATGCTTATAACAACTTGGTATCAGAGGTCTCCTTCCTTGGCACGACACTTCCGCTGTCCTCATTGTTCATCAAGTTAACAAATTCCTCAACACCGCTGCTTGCAACATCCGCAACCTTCGCAGAACACACACCAGAACCTGCAGTCACTGCTTCGTCAAACTCGCCAACATCACCTCCATCGTTCTTCCCCTGCAAACAACGCTCCTATTCAGTGGATCTTCTTCGACACTCCCTCATCGATCCCGACACTCCCTCGTCAGTGTTCCAGTTGCCACAGCTTCTTCCTCAAGTCGGTCCACGCTACGCTTCCACCTGCCAACAAGACCAGCACGCTCGTCCAAAACACTACGCCTCCAACGATCCACTGCATCAATCTCCCGCACAGCAGCACCCCCTCACAACTGCACCTCCAACGATCAACTTCAAAGACATTGGAATTAATGTCCTTCTCGAGTCCACCGTTGCAACTTCTTTTATTATTCTTACTATTTCCCACCCACCATTAAGCCTTGTGCCTTCCTCTTTATTTAGCTCTCTGCTTTTAATTGATTAATCAATTTATTGATTAATTATTTCAGTCCAAATTGGGGCATTTTGTATTGAAGGCAAATATAGGGATACATTGCGGGTCTCGCGACAACTCCAATTTTTCAGAAACTTCCAAGGAATTGAGCCGCCCCGTCACCCGCTCTTCCTCTCGTGCTACCTCCATCCGTAATATGGGAGATTCTCCCTATATAATGGAATCTATCAACATCATGATGCAAACATTCATAGCCTCCATTGATGCACGCTTTCAGAACGCCGAAGCACGTCAGAAGGATGCCAAAACATGTCATTGGGAGGACATGACCATACTCACCAACAAGCTAAATGATCTGGTTGACGCCATTCTGGTCATTACTACCCATCTACGACTCAAGCGAGAAGCAGCCAGACACCGCCACATGTACGACACGAGCTACCGGTTCTCGTACTCCCTAAAGCTATTATTCTACCGCGCCACACCAATTTGAAATTCCCAACCTACGATGGGAATGCTGATCCATTAGGCTGGTTTATCAGGTGCGAGCAATTCTTCGACCGCCAACACACACCCGCAACAGAATGAATTCATTTGGTCTCCTTCCACCTTTGCGACTCAGCTCTGCTCCGGGTCACTCATCGCCTCTTCGACCAGCCAAGATTGTCATGGGACAACTTTTAGAGGCTCTGTAACTTGCGATTCGGTCCTCCCATTCACAACAACCCTCTCGGTGCAGTCACGACACTATGGCATACATGATCTCTGGAGGCTTATCTGTATTCGTTTCAGCTTCTTTTGACACACGTTACAATCACCCCGAAGTTGCAGGTCGCAATCTTCACAGCCGGACTTTGCGAACACCTGTGAATGGACGTCGAATTGAAGGCTTCTCGGGACTTTGTGACTTCCATGAGCTTTGCAAGATTGTGTGTGTGGCGCCTCCAGCTGGATCAGGATCCTTATATACTTCCAGGCGCCTGGACTCAAGACAGCTAACCCGGGGTTCCCCACAACCAACCTCTCTGTCGACTCTCTCGTACGAAAATGTCGGATCGACGCACAAAGGGGTTATGCTTCAATTGTGATGAGCATGTGCAACCCCATATTTGTCGAGCTGGACTCATCAAGCCGTCAAGCAGTCATGAGGACTAGGCCTAGGCGAGTCGAAGGGACGAGTGGGGTTAATGAGCCCTTACCTGCCCTGAGTTTAGGGCGATTGGCGAGTCCCAGCCGTACCAGTCACTCGCCACCCCCAAGCGAGTAGGCCTTAGAACTGTTTGGACTCGCCTGTACAAGTTGGACCTTTCTACAGGAAATCTCATCTTGGCCTGCCATTAGCCACTCCAAATAGTGGGATTCTTTTGTTGGCAGACCAATTTGGGCTGCATATAGTAAATCCAAAAGGCGGGATTCCGTTATCCGCAGACCAGTTTCAGAAAACTATAAATAGACCCCCAAGGGCACCTTTGGAGAGGACTTCTTTGGCTTCTCTCTCCTTTGGCTAGTTCTGATTGGCAAGAACTTTAGCTCACTGATCACCGTGGTTTCCGGGTGTGCATTCTAGAGCTCTCAAGTGCCCACCAAGATGCCCGAGTCAACATTGGCTTGGGAGGGGAAACTCTCTTTGATATTCCGGGTGTGTGGCGGGTCCTCCTCACCGTAGATCGAGGGTCTGTTCTTAGTTTCCTTTCTTGTGAGTGAGGTCCTTGTTCTGAGTGCCTAGCCAAGTGATCTGTTTCGGGAGAAGTGCAAGCTATCCATTTGTTCTGAACTCCTCATTGAACCGTGGTTTCCGGTTCAACAATTACACTCGTGGATATCACTGCAAAAAGCTCTTTTATCTGGACGTGGAGGACTCCGAGGGGCGAGGACGAGGTAATTGGGTAACACCGACACTTGATCTGATCTCCCTTGAGCTTGTGGTCAAGCTCATTTTGAACAACGAGAGTGATGTTATGGGTCGTGCGCCCACTTATCAAGTATCATTTATGTTGTTTACATTTATGAGTCGTCTTTCATTTACGTTGTTTACATTTATGAGTCGTCTTGCATTTATGATTGTAGTTGAGAGAGTGATGTTATGTTGTTTGTCGTCATCAATTTTTTGAAACGATTCCAAGATCTGAGACAAGGTAAGGCTACCTAGGCTGTCGTCGTCTATTGTAGCTAGTGTGAAAGGAGGAAGGGCGTGGATGGGAGTGGGTAGGATTCTGGTGTTCTTCTCGTGTAAGTCAGCGCAGGCGGAGAGGGAACCCAGACGAAGTTGTTGTACTTGGGCAGGAGTTTGTGCAGGAGGCGCATGCGACTGCTCGGACGATTGCATGCGCCAAGCTAACAGAACAGAGATGCTTGTGGGTTTCCTGTGCGGGGGAGGAGCGTTGTTGGTCAACAGTTGCGTAGGGCCCTTGGCATAGGACGTCGACTCTGATACCAAGTTGGTAGAGACCCTTGTTTGTGATTGGGTCCGTGACCGGGAGACGTAAAAGTCTTGGATGTGGTTGGAGTTTCCCCTTCTTGGATCCTTGGGAACCTATCTTGGCGACATAAGGTTACCGGTGAGGAAGGAGGGAGGGGTTCTGATGGAGAACGGCGTCGAGGTGGCACGCGGCTAGGGCAAGAGTGGCGAGAAAATTTGATAGATAGAAAAGAGGGAGAGAGAGAGAGAGAGAGAGAGAGAGACTAATTGATTAAAACTTTGCATATCCCTTACTCCAAGCAGCCCCTCCCTATAACCGGTTGGGCCCGAGTGCAACCATCAAGTTCCGAAATTGCCCCCTCATTAGACATAATATCATTTGAGGTAAAATAAAGTATGCGACAAATATAAAAGCTCAAAATAAAAGGGACGAATAAAAGTTCGAGCAAAACTAATTTTAACCCTTGTGCATTTTGGTGTGGCGCTTTATGTGACCCCCAACATTGATCCGTAACATTACATTTTTCATTATGGCACATAGATGACAACTCAGACCAAATGATTATATTTTTTTGAGCAAGAAGGCAATTGATAACTAGAGGGAAGAGAATTATTAAAATATTAATAATTTCTGTTTTATATTACTACCATGAAGTTTCTTTTTGTATAATTTATGTAACAAATTTATTAACAGATAATCATATGTTGTCGCTGTAGTCAACAACAAGAAATTGGTTGTTTTTTTCTGGAGTTTACTCGGTAAGTGATGTCTTAAGATAGGAGTTAGTAACGAATACTCAGCATCATTACTTCGGTGGGTCCCTCAGTTGGAAATAGTGTTTGGTAGGTCTGAAGATAGGAATTAGCAGTGAATAATCGCCATCGTTACATCGACATATCACTCAGTCGTAAAGAGTGTTCGACATGTCTTGAGATACGAGTTAGTAGTGAAAACTCCACAACATTGGCAAGTCTCTACTTGAAAATAGTGTTCAGCAGAGTCAATATATTGTTAATGGTAGGCGCCGACTGCATAGAGCGTGAGAGTGTTTGGAAGAGTTATGATGGCATCAATATTAATCCCATTAGTGAAAATAAAGTTGTGGATTTTGATAATTTGTTGTTTATTTAACATAAACCCTTGTCATTTCTATCTTTTAACACCCGTATTAGTACTATTCTCATTATGAAAGGCTACCCTGTTGCAGTCACCAGTAATTTAGATCTATTCATAAAATAAGCGAGAGGGCAGCCGAAGCATCATTGTGTTTTTTTATAATTCTATTATTGAGAAGTACAAAATCTAGCGCTGAGGAAGAACTAAGGAGGTAAAGAGAAGATTGTTGAAAGTAAGAAGGGAAATACTACAAATAGACCGACATTGCAACATTTCCAACACTCCCCCTCAAGCTGAAGGGGGGACCCTTCAGCTTGGACACAACAAAAAACGGCAATGGAGGTAGATGATGCGGGATAAAACAACAGACGAGCCACCGGGGGAAATTTCAAACCGGGGAATCAAGTCGGGGACATAGCCACACACGACACTGACCCACACACGACGCAAGACCCACTGGAAACTGATCAACCAACATCATCTACACACACAACATGCGAAAGAGAATGAAAGATGTGGAACAAATCATCAAACGAGTTGTCGAGGATAATCCGTCGGGGAGAATCCGCACAAAGGGCGGTCCCACACGACACAGTCCCGCACGACACGGTCCCACACGACACAACCCAATGAGACTAAAACACCAACATCAGACGCGTCCCCAACACATGACCAATCGAAAGAAAGAAAGCGGGGAGACACATACGACATAAGCCTAGAGGCCGCGTGGAACGAAAGCGAAAAACCGGGAAAGATCATCCGGGTCGCTTCATCCTAACACTCCCTCTCACATGGATACCACATGTATATAGGCAAAACACGACGATAGGAAGCAACTACTAACAACAAAAAATTAAAAGACCACATAAAACGACCGATAAACAACACAACTTCAGCATCGGCGAGATATCAACACCCTCAGAAGCGGCTGTAGTGGCTGGATCTTCGTCGATGAGCAGCGGTAAGGGAGGCAAATGCTGAATCTCAACACTAAGAAGAGTGCAGCAACAGGTCCTTCTGGCAACAGGATGGACGGGAGGAGCTCCAGTCAATGCAACGATGGAAGAAGCCATCAGGAGGGATACGTTGTCGGGAGGCAGCATCCACGGGTGACGGGCCCGGAGCAGCCGACGATGGCTGAAGAAGCTGTCGATCGCAGGCGAAGGGAGAAGTAGCGACGGGAGATGTGATCCGGAGCAGCCGTCGATAGGGAAAGCAACCAAGAATGGCTTGGGATTTACCGGACGGAGAAACCCAGACCCAACAATAGCCGACGGGAACCAGATGTTGTTGCAAACGGCGTCGAAGAAGAAGATGTTGCTGCAGGAGGCGCCAGAGATGAAAAAGACTGCTAGAAAATGAAGAAGACGACCGGAAGAAGAAGGGGGCAGAAGAAGACGCAGATCGGCGCGCCGCTGAATCAAATCCGCACCCGTCGAATGAATCCGACGTCGATTCCGTCGACGGGGTGCAGGAGCGAAAGCTGTAGCGGAAGTGGGAGACGCGGCCGGGAGCAGTAGAGGAAGCAGGAGATGCGACCGGGATCTAGCGGAAGCGGGAGACAGGAGATGCTTGGTGGAGCGGCTTGCGATGTGCGGCGGAGTCGAACCGAGAAGCAGGAAACCTAATCGAGCGGAAGCGGAGAGAATAACAGGAGACGGGGTTTGGTGCGAGTGGGAAGAAGAGCGTGTGACGAATCGTAAGACCTAGCCACTCACAGAGGAAAGAAAATTACTCCCTCTGATACCATGTTGAAAGTAAGAAGAGAAATACTAGCTTGATTCTTATTTATCCATATAGGGCATAATATATAGGAAAAACATTGACTATTACAACTTGACATATAATGTGGGACTAAACCCCATACACACATAAAGACTCAATACCAATAACATCAACACAAATAGACCGACATTGCGACTTTTCTAATAAAGATGAGATTGTAGAAGAGATGAATGAATGGGTGAGAAAGCATAAAAAGCCCAATAGCTAGGAGAAGGGAGAAGGATCAACTAGGAGGAAGAATGAGGAAGTAAAAGGCATTTCTTACCAGATTTAGGCACTATTGTGAAAATTGACTATGATGGAATTGACAAAATTACTCTAAAAGAAAAAATAAATGCGCCAAACTAGTTTTAATCAGTAAATATATTTTAACCATTAATACGTTCACTCTCTAGCCAGCAAAGCTTCAATTCTAGCATGAAATTGTATGTAATGTATGCACTCATAATGACACAATTGGTGACTACACTGTCAAAGGTGGCCGAGGGAGAAGGGATTGTTCATGATTTTTTATTAATTTTCGAAATACGCTGTACTTATATAATGTTATATGCTTCTTTAGTTATTCTTGATGATATTCCTTTTGAAACCCTGCTTTATTTATTAATGACTATTATATTTTTACTCATGTATTCTTTTTGTCATTTTAGAGTAATGAAGCAGTTGAACCTAAAATTGGGAAGTCACAGTCTAGAGCGCATTTGCCCACTCAGCAGATACCTAAAAGACCTACCAGTAACAGCAAGTCTGTGACTTCTGGAATATTTCGGAGTGTCGATAAGCAAAATATGTCAGCAAAAGTGGAGAAACAAATAACTCCAAAGGTCTCGTCTCTGTCTGCAGAAAATGGCAATCTCAAAATAATGGTCAGGAAACTTTTTTTTCCATGTCTAGCTTTCATCACATTATGTCTTAGAAAGAGTTACACGTTTTATATTCAAGACTTCAACTTTAGGATTTTTAAGTATATACAAGTTTATGATACAAAAATTTAAATTAACACCCGTTGAGAAGACAAAACGTGGCATCAGTTCGAAGAATCTGAATATAAACTTGATTTTATTGTTTGTATTTTAGTTTAGTTTTAGTTTCATTACAAATTTGATTCTGCATTATGGGTTCCTGCCTAAGAAGCCCCGATACGGATACGAGAATCGGATACGATACAAATCCGATATGTCGATACGAAATTTTTGAAGAATCGGAAATCCAATATGATTTTAAATTTTTTTTTTTAAAATTATATGCCTTAAAAACTTATAAAAATGTCAAAAAAATTACAAATCTTATATAATGACTTGATCACATGAAAATTAAAAGTCAAATAATATATCCTTACTGTTGAATGATATATGTAAAAGCCCATTAGTAAAGACCCATTTAGCCTCTTAATTAGGATACTTTTTCTCACATCTTGTAATAGAGATTTCTCTCTCTCTTCCTATATATTTGTACTCGCACTTGTAATTTGACAATTCAAAAAGTATATACAAGGTTTACTCAATTTTTCTACATGGTATCAGAGTCAGGTTCATTGATCCTCGCGGCGGTTAACCTCTTTCCTGACCGCCGGCCCGGTCTCCTATCCGCTTTCCGATTTCCTAACCGCCATCCTTTGGGCGGAATCCTTTTTTTCTTAACCGCATTTCCTTGTGCGGGCTCGCTTTCTACCTAATCGCATTCCCTTGTGCGGTCTATTCTTCTTAGCCGCATCCCCTTGTGCGGGCTCGGTTTTCTCCTCCCTCCCATCTCCTCTTCTTCTCTCCCTTTTTATAGGGATTTGTTTGGGCCCCACTACAACCTTGATCGTTGCGGTTTTGTTCCTCTTCTTGCGGACTGCTCTTGCCAAACTTATCGCGTGATTTACTCGTTGTCCGCTTTCTCGTTGTTGTTCGCTGCGGCCTGACGATTTCTCATCTACTCGCAGCGGCCTCCTGTGGAATCACACGGTCTTCTTCAGCTTTCTTTTCCGGCGTCGACCTTTCTCTTCTTTCCCTGCTTGTCGCGCGGACTGGCCTTCTGCTCCCTACCCGTTGTGACTTCCCTCTGTCTGATGCGGTCTAGTTGTTGTTCTACCCGCTGCGGACTTGGTTATCTACCCACTGCGGGCTTGACCCTGTTCTAGTTGTTGCGAACTTGGCCCTGTTGTCTACCCGTCGCGGACTTGGCTCTCTACCCGCTGTTGTGGGCTTGCTCCTCTATCCGTTGTGTTTCTCTTCAAGCCGTTGTCGGCCTAGCTTTGCTGTCCGCCAGACTTTTCTGCTCTAAGTCGTTGCCCGCCTCGTCTCTTGCCATTGGCGGCCTCTCCTGTTGACCGCCAGGGTTAGTCGCTGCGACTTCTCTGGATGCTGATCTCTGGCCACCGCGGCTCTTTCTCTGGCAGCTGTTCTTCTTCAGTCCGCCTTGTCTCTGGACGCCTTGTGTCTGCTTGTCTGCACGCTAATCCGCTGCTTCACTGGTCCTGCCTACCTACGGGCTCCAATTCCCACTGCGGCCTGACCCTGCTTGCCGCCTCTGCTTTGCCGCCTCTGCTTTGTCGCCTCTGCTTTGCCGCCTGTGGTTTGTTGCGGATTGGCCGCTTCTCCTACATTTGTTCTCCGCGGTTTGTCCTTGCCGCTGGATGTTATCTGCTTGGCCACTAGTTCTTACCGGAGTATCCTTGCCGTCACTAACCGCTGCGACTTCGCCCTGCCGCACAAATTGCTTATTGTCACTTCCCCTTTGCCCATGGCTGCACATTCTACTTCACAAAGCCTTCAGAATGACATTGGTGGCTTGCAACTCCAAATCCAACAACTTCAAGGGATGATCGAAAATTCTCCGAGCTCTGTTGTGTCCATTTCTGGTAGTGTGTTTTCCTGTCTTGCCCATAGTTCGTCCTGGATCTTGGATTCAGGGGCCTCCCACCACATTATCTCACGACAGTCATCTCGCTACTTGGACTCGGTGCATCCCAAGTCTATTACTATTACAAATGGGGACACCATTCATGTCTCTGGCTTCACCGATATTAACATTACTCCCTCCATCACTCTTCGTTCTGCTCTTCATGTTCCGGGCTTTTCTTTCAACCTTCTCTCTATTAGTCGTCTCACTCAAGATCTTGATTGCTACGTAACATTCTCCTCCACCTCTTGTGTTGTGCAGGATCGCAAGACGCAATCTATCATTGGAAAATGACATCTGTCGAATGGTCTCTACAACCTTGACCCCTCTCCTCCGATGGTTTTGTCCTCTATTAGCTCTTCTTAGTAGCATCGACGTCTTGGACACCCTCCTCTAAACATACTCCGCAAAGCTCTTCCCGATGTTTCCATCCGAGAATTCACTTGTGAGTCCTATATCTATGGAAAACATCATCGGTCTATGTTCTCGCCGCATCCCACTCGGAGTATTGCTCCCTTTGATCTTGTTCACTCTGATATCTGGGGACCATACAAAATCATCAGTGTTTTTGGCTATCGTTACTTTGTTATATTTGTAGATGATTACTCTCGGGAGACATGGTTGTATCTCCTTCATGATCGCTTTGAACTGCCGGGTGTTTTCCGTGCCTTTATCACTGAAACTCGTAACCAGTTCTCCACTACAATAAAAACTCTCCGTTCTGACAATGCCCGTGAACACACTAGTCATGCGTTTACCAACCTGTGTGCTGAGTTTGGAATCATCCACCAAATCTCATGTGCTTATACCCCCCAACAAAATAGTGTTGCTGAACGCAAGAATCGCCACCTCCTTGAGGTTACCCGCTCTCTTATGTTTCAAATGAATGTTCCCAAGCAATATTGGAATTTCGCGGTCTCTACTACATGTTTTCTTATTAACCGCTTGTCATCCTCTATTCTCAACTTTGCAGTTCCCTTCAACCTCCTTTATCCTATCACACCTCCCTTTTCAGTCACCCCTCGCGTGTTTGGCTGCGTGTGCTATGTTCATAATCTTGGCCCATCCACAGACAAGCTCACTACTCGTGCCACAAAATATATATTTGTTGGTTACTCCCGTACTCGGAAGGGTTATGTCTGCTTTTCTCCTAAAGATTACAAGGTTGTTACTTCTGCTGATGTCACATTTCTCGAAAACCAGCCATATCATTCACAACCAACTGATTCTCTCCTTCCACCACTCCTTCCGCCGCCTGATGCCCATGTTACCTACAAAGCACGAATACTTAAAAATGGTCTACGTTTTGACTCGAACGCGTACCGGATACGGGAAACGCACAGAAACGCGTTTCTGAAACTCCAGGAAACACATTTTTTTAAAAAATATATATATTTTATTTTCGGAATCGCGTATCCCGCAAGGGCGATACGCGATTCCGTGAGATATAGAGCTCGCGTATTTCATTTTACGCATTAGGTTTTTCTATTCCGCTCCCGATCCCGCCGGCTTTCCGCTCCCGATTCCGCCGATCTCGTAGGTACTCCTTCGTCTTCTTCTTCTCCTGCTTCTTCTTCTCCTTCTTCTTCTCCTTCTTCTCCTTCTTCTCCTCCTCCTTCTTCTCCTCCTCCTTCTTCTTCTCCTGCTTTTTCTTCTTCTCACACTTCTTCTCCTGCTTCTTCTTCTTCTTCTCCTCCTGCTTCTTCTTCTTCTCTCCTTCTCCTCCTCCTTCTTCTTCTCCTTCTTCTTTTCCTGCTTCTCCTTCTTCTTCTCCTCCTTCTTCTTCTTCTTCTTCTCCTCCTCCTGCTTCTTCTCCTCCTCCTGCTTCTTCTTCTTCTCCTGCTTCTTCTTCTCCTACTTCTTCTTCTAATTTTGCTTATAGTATTTACATGTATATTCTCTACATGATACTATTGTAGAAAATGTTTAATTTTTATACTTGATATTTTGCATGTGAATGTAACAAAACAATGCTCTCAATTGTTGTAATGATGTATTGATGTGGACATGTGATAGATTGTTCTTTATGGTGTTTGTTTCCTTGAATGTTATTTATAGCATTATATGAAATGTCAATGATATATAATATAGTCTTATTAATTTTTTTCGTTACAATTCAAGATATGTACAAATAGTTTGTTAGTTGTCTTATTCTTATATTAATTAATACTTATATTAAAATAATTAAAAATAATTAAAAACGTTTCCCGTATCCTAATTTTTTTTAAAATCACTTTTCCCGTATCCGTTTCGTAACGTATCTCGTATCCCGTTTCCGTCCTCTCCTTCCTACACCACTCCCACCAAACCCACCTCCTCTTACCACGCCACTTCCACACAAACCACCTATCACTCGTGTGTATACTCGTCTTCCTCCTCCATCCACTATCCTACGGGAGATGCCCTCCTCTGATGATATTTTGCAGCCTGCGGATCCGACAACTACTACTGCACACCCAATGACGAATTATGTCTCCTTCCACCGCCTCTCTCCGGAACTTTGCCAGTTTGCTCTTTCTTTATCCTCTATTATCATCCCTATTTCTGTGTAGGAGGCTCTCCAACATCCGGGATGGCGAGCGGCTATGGACGAGAAAATATCAGTTCTTTGGGCAAACCACACTTGGGATCTTGTCCCTCTTCCTTCTGGACAGACTTGCGTGGGTTGTAAGTGAGTGTTTGCCCTCAAACAAGGCCCAAATAGGATGGTTCAACGTTTGAAAGCTCGTCCGGTGGCTCGTGATTTTACTCAACAACAAGGTCTAGATTATGATGAGACCTTTTCTCCAGTTGCCAAACTGAATACTGTTAGTGTGTTGATCTCTCATCGACACTCGCAATTGCACCAATTGGATGTCAAAATTGATTTTCTTAATGATTTGCAGGAAACCGTCTATATGCAACAACCTCGCGGGTTTGAGATCACGGGGGAGTCTTTTGTCTGTTGTCTGAATAAGTCACTTTATGGTCTCAAGCAGTCGCCTCGGGCATGGTTTGACAAATTCAGTCAGACTGTTAGTGTGGTTGGATTCACTCGGAGTTCAGCCGACTTCTCATTATTCACTCGACATCGTCCAACAGACACAGTGATTCTCTTGGTATATGTTGATGATATTCTGATTACGGGAGATGATTTTACAGGAATACATATGATCAAACAACATCTGACAACTGTGTTTCAAACAAAGGACCTGGGAAGCCTTCGTTACATTCTTGGTCTCGAGGTTGCTCGGCGACCTGATGGACTGATGTTATCTCAAAGGAAGTACTGTCTTGACTTGCTGCATGATGCGGGCTACTCTAGATGCAAGCCTGCCGACACTCCCATGGATAGTAATCACAAGCTCTGCACTCATGCCTCAGACTCTGATCTACTCCCAAACCCTGAGTATTATCGTCATCTTTTGGGAAAACTAATATATCTCACTGTTACAAGACCTGATATATCATTTGTTGTTGGGGTTGTTAGTCAATTCATGCATGAGCCACGCATCTCTCATCTCCAGGCAGTTGAGCGCATTCTTCGATACTTAAAGACTGCTCCTAGACAGGGACTTGTATACAAGCTCTCTTCGTCTCCCTTATCTCTGAGTGTTTATTGTGATACTGATTATGTTGGTTCATTGGATGATCGATGTTCCACAAGTGGATACTGCACATATTTTGGAGGACATCTCATTACATGGCGTAGTAAGAAACTGTCTGTAGTTGCCCGTTCATCCGCTGAGGCCGAGTATCGTTCAATGAAAGTTGTTGTGTTTGAGCTCACATGGCTTGAGGGTCTCCTTGATGATTTAGGAGTCGAGCTTTCCGCACCGGCCACCCTATTTTGCGACAATCAGGCTGCCATACACATTGCCAAGAATCCTATTTTCCATGAATGGACGAAGCACATTGAGGTTGATTGTCATTTCATTCGAGAAAAGGTTAAATTAAAGAAGATAGAGTTAATGTCTGTTCCAGCTACCGAACAAGTTGCTGACACTCTCACCAAGGCCTTACCACGACCTCTGTACTATCAATTCTTGTCCATGCTCGGTGCCTACGATTTGTATGCTCCAGCTTGTGGGGGAGTGTTGAATGATATATGTAAAGACCCATTAGTAAAGACCCATTTAGTCTCTTAACTAAGATGTTTAGTCCCACATCTTGTAATAGGAATTTCTCTCTCTCTCTCCCTATATATTTGTACTTGCACTTGTAATTTGACAATTCAAGAAGTATATACAAGGTTTACTCAATTTTTCTACACTTACAAAACTTGATATTAATTATTATTCACCCAAAGTTCTTATATATCATCATTGATTATTCTCATCAATTATACCAGTGAATAACATAGCCTCCATATCTGATTCATCAAGGGAGAGATCTGCAATTTCAAGTACACGGATACCCGATAGAGAATCTCATTCATCTCCACCAATGTCTCACATCTGACTTGAACCAGTTCGATATTCTTCACTTTTTCTGGATAATAAATGAAGATTTGTGTGTACATACACAAGATCTTCAGCTCATTTAGGATGCAGCTTGTTCCTTCTAATTGAATGTATAAATGAGTAAGTACTCCAATTTCTTTCGCAACAAGAAGATGAACATGGCTGCCCAAGAAGTCTAAGTGCTATAGTTTGTAGCTCTGGTGTTGCATTCCCATATGTTATCCGCCAGATCTTAGGGTCCATTGTACCTCTATCTGATAAGCTGTCAATATCATTGAATGGACTCAAATTACCTGTAAATTATATAACAAAAAAGATGAGAATTTTAAAAAAAAAAATTTAAAATACATAAGTTAAGTGCATCTATCAATGATATAAGTTACCTGCAAATTTTGCAAATTGAGTTGATACTTCCAATCTCTCAACTGAGTTTGGAAAATATCTTCTCAAGCACTTGATTCTTCTGAAATATCTGAATCTCAATGTGGTGCCACTCTATTTTGTCCACCACTAAGCCACTTAGATGAATAATATGTTGGATTTATTGAATGAGCCAAACAATGTAGTGGTGTGTTACTCAGTCCATCTATCAATGAGTAAATCATACACCACATTATAGAAAGAGGATGTACCAATAACATCCAAGCCCTCATGTCTGAAGATGATATATTTTACTTTTTCTATCATAGTGTCCCACATGTCATAATGCAAATGAAGAATGGATTTATTTGTATCACATATTCTAAGCTTCTCATAAATAGGATCTGTAAATGCAAGAATATAGTCAACTCTATCCCACTGAACATCGTTCAGAAGAATATTTTTGACAGATTGAGCTTTCTCTATATCATTATCCTTATAAGCTGTTGTAATATTGAGATTGATGTGTAAGCTATAAATAACCATATTATTAACCCTAATAGAGATTTACGGTTCATTCTAATCAACTTGGTATCAAAGCACAGGACGAAACCCGCCGCTGCCCGCTATCCGCGATTCCTCCGCTGCCATCCAGCGTCGTTATTCCGCCGCAGCCATCCAGCGGCCGCCCCTGATCTGCTCGCGACCGTCCCTGCTGACTCCGACAGAGGAACCCCGCCTCCGTCCAGGTATGCTCTCGACGGAGGAGTTCCGTCCCTAGGTCTGCGGGATCACCCCTGCCGCTGCCGTATCTTGCGGCCGCCGCTATCTTCGACTGTTGTAGTCCGCAACCAGTGAGTCTTCAGCGACAACACCTCCGCATCCTAGCGGACCTGAGGATGCAGTGATTAGACCTAGGGCATGAGGAGGCATTGATTGGTACCGGACCGGCTGCGGTGATCGGTGAGGAAGTGGATCCATGACGTCGAAGGAAGGAACGATGGAAGATGTCTTCAAGATGTTGGGCCCGGATGGGTTGGCTATATTGTTGAGGGTGTTGGATTCATCGCAACGGTCGACAAAATTGGAACTTCCACCGATTGACTTGAGGCTTGACGGACCGACAACCTACCTGAGTTGGTCAAGACGTGTGAAGAAAATCCTTGCAACAAAACAAGTTGGGGGATTCCTGACTGGGGCGTTGAAGAAACCAGAGAACTCGGCTGGAGATGAGTGGGAGTCGGCCCACATGGCGGTGTTTATGTGGCTTCTCAGCTCGGTTGTCTCATCGATTTCCATCACGGTAGATGACCTTGAGACAGTCATTGAGGTTTGGCACAAGCTGAAGAACACATATGATGGCGTGGGGAACACTCTGCGGGTCTTCCAGGTGAAGGGAGAAATTGATGACACTTCCCAGGGAGAGAAACCAGTGCAGGAGTACGCCTCCGAGTTAGAACGACTATAGGTGGACTACGATCACGCCTATGGTGGGATGTGTTGCCGCGATTAACAGTGTCGGGCTTCCAAGATCATCGTGGAGGAGAGGACGATGAAGTTCCTGAAGGGGTTAGATGACAAATTCGATCAGCGGAGAGCCCTACTCCTTTCGGGCACGTCTCACCGAGGACATCTCTTGTAACGGCCCTTCTGTCCGCCACAATTAACAATATCATCATATGCATATATAAACAGGGACAGCGGAAATCTTCATATGCAATTCATAACGAATAAGTATCAAAAACTTCTATTATATAACATTCTATACTATACAACACGAATCGAAAGGAAATAAACAGTAAATTCTAACCTGAGCCCTACTGATGATTGGTCGGTGGCTTTCCGGTTCCTAAAAAATATAAATTTTACAACCATTAGTCTTGTATAAAGACTAAGTGAAAATTCCCTCTATACAGTTATATAAAACAGTACAAGAAACAGTTAGTGAGATAAGCAATTTTATAACAGGTTCATTTGACTATGTACATAAGCAATTATCATTCATGAAACCATATAGCACATTTCTAAAATCCATATTTCAGTCGTTTCATATACCAGTATGCCATCCGAATGAACACTAATTACATATGTAAACAATGGACAATAATTTCACTTTTCATTTCGGAGCTAGAAGGGTAATAAAAGTGAATTCTGTATCCGTCTCAGTATTTCATTTTCAGTATTGGGCCCGACCCCTTCTGGGGTCATCAGTCTCCAAACCAGTACGTACAACACGCGTTTATGCCTTTCGGCTCGACTGGTTCGGTAATTCAGTACACAATATCAATATGGTTCCCTTTATATTACCCTTGCTAGTTCCGTGTGTCGACACATAGTTGTTCTTATTGATGAGTTCTTTATTTTAATTGGTCCCCTCAGAATTAATTTCTTGCTTGATTGCCTCTATACGAGGCCATTCATAACATATATATATATCATGTGGTGCTGTAAACATTTATGTAAAGCATATAAAAGAAAAGAGAATTGCTCACAGTGGCGCGTTCTTTTTCCTTGCCCCGTCTCGAATAGACGTCGCGTCTACTTGGAGATGCCATCCTTCGCAATATCTGCACATATATAATTTATAAAGCTATAACCTGTTTTACGAGGTTGCATCCCAAAAATGAGTGCGTCACAATTCTCCCCTCCTTAAAATTTTTCGTCCTCGAAAATCATTCTTCCATACTATCAAATACGACAGGAAATAGATTTCGCATTGCATCCTCACGTTCCCAAGTTGCTTCTTGCCTAGGGTGACCCTTCCACCAAACAAGCACAAAATTCACGTCACGATTTCGTAACTGTTTGCTTTGCCGAGCTATAATTTGATGCGGTTCCGTCGGGCTAGAGAGGTCTGGTTCAATTTGTAAGTTTGTGGCTGAAACAATTGTTTCCGGGTCACGAATATATTTTCGTAATGCCGACACATGAAATACATGATGCAGTCTCTGTAGTTCCACTGGTAGCTCCAGGCGGTAGGCAACATCGCCTACTCGTTCAATGACTGAAAAAGGTCCGACATAACGCGGACTCAACTTTCCAAGTCGTCGGAAACGTGTAACTCCTTTGAATGGTCTAATTTTCAAACATACTTGGTCGCCGACTTGAAATTGCACAAGGCGATGACGGGCATTATAGTATTTCTGTTGCCGGTCTTGAGCTATCTTCATTCTTTCCTGTATCAGTTTAACTTTTTCATGCCATTTATCAATCTTCTCTCGATTATACAATGTTCGTTCACCTTCTTCAGCCCAACTTAACGGTGTTCGACAACGCCGGCCATACAATGCCTCAAAAGGTGCCATCTGGATAGACGATTGGTAGCTATTATTGTACGCAAATTCTACCAATGTCAAATATTTTTCCCATGAGCCTTTTAAATCCAATACAACCATACGCAAAAAGTCTTCTAAGAACTGGATTGTTCGCTCCGACTGCCCATCTGTTTGGGGATGGAATGCTGTACTGAATAATAACTTTGTCCCTAGACGTTTGTGAATGTATCTCCAGTTTCCTGATGTGAAGCGACCGTCGCGGTCAGATATAATAGATCGAGGAATCCCATGTAACTTTACAATAACATCTATGTACAGATCATTCAACTTTTCAGGCGGTCCATCCTGTCGCACTGGGATAAAATGTGCGCTTTTCGTTAAGCGATCAATAATTACCCAAATACCATCATGCCCCAATTTACTGCGAGGTAGACCAAAAACAAAATCCATCGCAATGTCTTCCCACTTCCATTCTGGTATTGGTAGGGAATGTAAATATCCTCCAGGTTTCTGGTGTTCTGCTTTCACCAATTGACATATGTGACAAGACAGAATATACGCTATTATATCCTTTTTCATACCAGGCCACCAGAAATCCTCCTTTAGGTCGTGATACATTTTTGTTCTTCCTGGGTGAATGGAATACGGGGTATTATGTGCCTCATATAAGATATCTTTTCGTAAGTTGTTGATATTTGGGACACACAATCGTCCGTTCATCAATAATAACCCATTCTGTTCCTTAAATTCGCCAGTTTCCCCTTTCTTTACTTTTTCTTGCAATTCAACCAGAAACGGATCTTTTGGCAAAGCTCTTTTAATTCTATCTTTCAATGTATTTCTGATTTGTACTTGCGATAGTTGTGCTCGCTTACTTTCCGGTGTAACAAGTGGAGTGATCTGCATCTTTTCCAACTCATACACTAATTGTGCTGCATAACCAGACAAAATAGATAATCCAACTGTATTTTTACGACTTAAGGCATCAGCAACCACATTCGCTTTGCCAGGGTGGTATTGCATATCAACATCATAATCCTTGATAAATTCTAACCAACGACGCTGTCGAAGGTTCAATTCTTTCTGGGTAAAAATATATTTTAAGTTTTTATGATCAGTAAAAATTTCGCAGTGTACGCCGTATAAATAATGTCGCCACATCTTCAGAGCAAAAATTACTGCAGCCAGTTCTAAATCATGGACTGGGTAATTCTTCTCCGCATCTTTCAACTGTCGGGAAGCATACGCAATCACTTTTCCGTATTGCATCAATACGCAGCCCAATCCTTTGTACGACGCATCACTGTAAATTTGAAATCCTTCCGTACCGGACGGCATGGTTAAAATCGGAGCTGTAGTCAGTTTTTCTTTTAAGATGTCAAATGCCGACTGGCAGTCAACTGACCACTGAAACGATATATTTTTCCTGGTTAATTGGGTTAACGGTAAGGAGATCTTTGAAAAATCTTTTACAAAACGTCGATAATATCCTGCTAAACCCAGGAAACTCCGCACTTCCGTCACTGATGTTGGTTGGGACCAATTGAGGATAGACTCAATCTTTGTGGGGTCGACAGCCAAACCCTGCTCGGATATCACGTGTCCGAGGAAAGATACTTTTCTCAGCCAAAATTCACATTTTGTAAATTTGGCATACAATTGATGTTCTTTCAATGTTTGCAAGGCCAATCGCAGATGCCAAGCATGTTCGTCTTCTGACGGGAAGTAAATCAGTATATCATCGATGAACACAATCACAAATCGATCCAAATAGTCCTTAAAGACCCGATTCATCAAATCCATAAATGCTGCTGGTGCATTCGTTAGTCCAAACGGCATAACCATAAACTCATAATGACCATATCTGGTACTGAACGCAGTTTTGAAAATATCTTCTTCTTTTATCCTTAACTGGTGATAACCAGATCGCAAATCCAACTTAGAGAACACTTTGGCATTGACAAGTTGGTCGAATAAATCCTCTATACGAGGAAGAGGATATTTATTTTTCACAGTCAATTTATTGAGTTCCCGATAATCTACGCATAGGCGTAACGTTCCCTCTTTCTTCTTTACAAACAACACGGGGGCACCCCACGGGGAGGAGCTCGGGCGAATAAAATTTTTATCAATTAATTCTTGTAGCTGAACTCTCAACTCTGCCAATTCCTTTGGCGCCATTCGATATGGTGACTTTGCCATAGGTCTAGCCCCTTGCTCGAGGTTGATTTCAAATTCGATTTCCCTCTTTGGAGGGAGTCCGGCTAACTCTTCCGGAAATAGCTCTTGAAATTCACATACGACGGGAATTGTCGTAATGTCTTTCTTTTCATCTGGAGGGCCTTTCACCATGACCAGAATAGCTTCACTTCCCTTTCGAAGTTGTGAAAGTGCTTTCATTGCAGAAATTAGCATTTTCGACACTTCACCAAATCCTCGGTACGTAATTCTGCTTTGATCTGCACACTTTACTGATACTTCTTTGTTCTTACAGTTAATGACTGCTTCATTTTGGGTTAACCAATCCATGCCCAAAATAATATCAAACTCGGTCAAAGGGAGAACCACGAAGTCTGTTGTAAAGGGCTTATCATTCAGGGCAAACGTAATGCTTACTCGTTGCTGTGTTGGGAGTATCTGGTTATTTGGTAACGTAACGTGTAAAATCTCTTGTACCCAGTATGGTTTGGCCGCAATTGCATTCAATATCGATGCCGAAATAAACGAATGGCTTGCCCCAGTATCAAATAACAATTTAACTAAATAGTTACCGATAGGAATGATACCTGTCACAACGGTGTCATCCGCCTTCGCCTCTTGCTGACTAAGGTTGAACACCCGCGGCTGCACTCGACGTTCTTCGTTATAGAATCCTGCGGGAGTTGCAGTGGAAGCTGAGGCTGCGTACTCCCCCTCCGATGCACGGCCCATCTGATATAACCTCTGGCCTTGGGGCACTGGAAACGGCTGTGCTGCTCTTTGTCCTTCTCGGTTACGAGGGCACTCCCTTTGTCGATGCCCAGGCTGACGGCACAAGTAGCAAACATTACTCCCCACGAGACACTGCCCCTTGTGGCTTTTGCCACACTTGCCACATCTATGCTCAACTACTGAAGCACTGCCACTACTCTCAATGGGACGTGGCCGCTTTCCTGAATCACTGGACTTCCCTGATGTGCTTGTCTTACTCGAGGACTCCTTGCTGGAGGATGACCACGTCGTTCTTTTCTTCGCAAAGTCCCTCCGCCTCTGCGTTTTCTCCGCATCAATTTCCATCAACCGGGCTTTTTGCACCAAAGCCCCATAATCTGTGATCTCCATCGGTATCAAAATTGAACGGATAGTATCTCGCAGTCCTTCCTGGAAGCGTCGACATCTTTCTTTCTCATTAGGCACGAATGCCTCTGCATAAAACGCTAAATTGGCGAATTCTGTTTCATATTCCAAAACCGATCGAGAACCTTGTACCAAACGCAAAAACTTATCCTGCAACAACTTCTTTTCTGATTCAGGGACGAACCAATTAGTAAAGGCCTGAATGAAAGTGGCCCATGGAATACTTGCTTGTCCGCGGCCCGCCAGTCTGCCACGCACATTCAGCCACCATCGCTTCGCTTCTCCTTCCAATAAAAACGTGACCAAACCCACTTTACGTTCATCTGGGCAAAGCATGACTTCCAGTATTGTCTCAATGCGTGAAATCCAATCCTCTGTTTCCAATGGCGATAACCCCCCCCCCCCCGAAACACTGGTGGCTTCAACTCCAGGAATTGTTTCAAATCGACATCTAAATGCCTCTGCTGTAACGGTCCTGCCACTTCTGGTGCTGCTGGAGGGGGCGTTTCTCGAACCAATTTGATAGCCTCCGCTAACATCCTTGTCAGATCTATGAGCTGCGGTGAAGTCTGTTGCTCTTCCCGAGAAGGTATCGTTTGTGGCAGCTCTTGCTGAGCCTGCACCGATGCAATACCCTCAGATATTGCCTCTTGGGCTTCCTGAGCAAATTCCATCAATGTAAGTATCCATGTCAAGTACACTTGGTGTAATTACTGACTATAATACCTACTCGTTATGGCCAGGGTTCAATTGAAAACCTGGCTCTGATACCACTAAATTGTAACGGCCCTTCTGTCCGCCACAATTAACAATATCATCATATGCATATATAAACAGGGACAGCGGAAATCTTCATATGCAATTCATAACGAATAAGTATCAAAAACTTCTATTATATAACATTCTATACTATACAACACGAATCGAAAGGAAATAAACAGTAAATTCTAACCTGAGCCCTACTGATGATTGGTCGGTGGCTTTCCGGTTCCAAAAAAATATAAATTTTACAACCATTAGTCTTGTATAAAGACTAAGTGAAAATTCCCTCTATACAGTTATATAAAACAGTACAAGAAACAGTTAGTGAGATAAGCAATTTTATAACAGGTTCATTTGACTATGTACATAAGCAATTATCATTCATGAAACCATATAGCACATTTCTAAAATCCATATTTCAGTCGTTTCATATACCAGTATGCCATCCGAATGAACACTAATTACATATGTAAACAATGGACAATAATTTCACTTTTCATTTCGGAGCTAGAAGGGTAATAAAAGTGAATTCTGTATCCGTCTCAGTATTTCATTTTCAGTATTGGGCCCGACCCCTTCTGGGGTCATCAGTCTCCAAACCAGTACGTACAACACGCGTTTATGCCTTTCGGCTCGACTGGTTCGGTAATTCAGTACACAATATCAATATGGTTCCCTTTATATTACCCTTGCTAGTTCCGTGTGTCGACACATAGTTGTTCTTATTGATGAGTTGTTTATTTTAATTGGTCCCCTCAGAATTAATTTCTTGCTTGATTGCCTCTATACGAGGCCATTCATAGCATATATATATATCATGTGGTGCTGTAAACATTTATGTAAAGCATATAAAAGAAAAGAGAATTGCTCACAGTGACGCGTTCTTTTTCCTTGCCCCGTCTCGAATAGACGTCGCGTCTACTTGGAGATGCCATCCTTCGCAATATCTGCACATATATAATTTATAAAGCTATAACCTGTTTTACGAGGTTGCATCCCAAAAATGAGTGCGTCACATCTCTGCTATGATTTATGAGGAGACGTGTCTCAAGCTTCAGGCATGAGTAGGAGGGTCCACGACTGTGAAGTCAGCACTTGTGATTACTGTTCCTGGCGTTGCACCACAGAGGGAAGAAACCCGCCAGTGCTACAACTGTGGCGAGGTGGGCAATCTGAGGCTAGCATGCCCCAAGCCACCCAAGGAGTGAGATTCAGGTGGTGGAAGGGGACGTGGTCGTGCTCGTGGTGGCAGAGGAGGCTATCGAGCCAACCTGGGTATGACTGAGAGTGCAAAGGAAGTTGGTTTTTTCTATACAGAGGAGGAGAAGACCCTACTTAGCATGATGGAAGACATTAAAAGGAAACAGGCGGGTGAAAGGAGCAGAGATGGAGCGAAGGGGGGGGGGGGGTCGCGATGTATCACCCAACTTATGGATCTCTCGCTCTTGCATCTATATCCTCCTTCAGGGCGTCAGATTGGATCATCGACTCAGGCGCATCACGTTACGTGACAGGAAATGCAGGCGAGTTCTCCTCCTACACTAGCCTGGCTGCTGTAGATAGCATGCAGACGGCGGACGGTACGTTTCAGCCAGTGGTCGGTAAGGGCACTGTTAATTGTTTAGGTTCAGTAACATTATCTAATGTTTTTCATGCTCCTTTTCCAGTTAATCTCTTATCCATTAGTTCCATAATCATTCAACTGAAATGTATTGTTTCTTTTGATATTCCCAAGGTGACTTTCCAGGAGAAAGGGATGAGGCGGATACTTGGGACTGAGACTTGACATGACGGTTTGTGGTATCTGGATCGGGAAGGATTGAATGCGGCTCTGGTATCTGTGGTAGAGAAGACGTGAGTTAGAGGACAGAAGATGAGTGCAAAGGACATGCTGATACTTCATCACAGACGGTTGGGTCACCCATCATTTAGTATCGTAGCTAGATTATTTCCTGCTATTGTTAAAACAGTTGATAAAACAAAGTTGGTGTGTGATGCTTGTGAGTTCGACAAACTTACTAGGAGTTCGTATGCTAGTACAGGCCGAAGAAGTTCTTATGTTTTTGATGTTATTCATTCCGATGTATGAGGATCTTGTACTGTAGGTTTTTTGAATGGTTATAAGTACTTTGTAACATTTATTGATTGTGCTTCTCGTGTTACTTGGTTGTATTTGATGAAATCTAAGAGTGAAGTATTTACCTGCTTTCGAGATTTCCATAAGCTTGTTCAGGCTCAATACAATGCAGTGATTAAGGTACTACGATCGGATAATGGAACAGAATACATTAACAAGGCAATGGAAGAGTATGTATCGGCTCGTGGGATAGTGCACTAGACCACCTGTGCCTATACGCCTGCACAGAACGGAGTGGCGGAAAGGAAGAACAACCATCTTCTGGAGGTGGCAAGGAGTATGATGCTCAACATGAAGGTTCCTCAAAGTCTGTGGGGATATGCGGTGCTAACAGCGATACAGTTGATCAATAGGATGCCTTCTCGGGTTCTGGGGTGGAAGTCCCCATGTCAGCAGTTGCAGGGACATAATGGAGGGATGCTTCCTTTGAAGGTGTTTGGGTGTGTGTGCTTTGTGAAAGACAACAGGCCAGGTGTTGGTAAACTTGATGCAAGGGCAGTCAAGTGTGTGTTTGTGGGCTACTCTCATGCTCAAAAAGGATACCTGTGCTGGAGCCCAGTGGAGAAAATATGTTTTGTGAGCATGAACGTCCACTTTAGAGAGCTAGAACAATACTACCGATAAGGGGGGCCCCACCTGCAGCTAGCTCATCAGATACCAAAAATATGAGGCTAGAGAGAGAAAGGTTGGTGACTGATCTGGGAGTATTGCAGGGAGGATCCGTGGAGGATGAGTAGGAGAGTGATGAGGAGCAGGAGGAGGAGATCGAGGAGGAGAGGCGAGACGTGAGACCCACGGCTCAGGGGGAGCTGCTGACATACAGGAGGAGGAAGCTGTCAGCAGTACTAGATTCAGTGCATGTGCCTAGTTTCGCTCCCGGTCTCTTGGCTACGCCGCTCCCTACTCCTGGAACACCTACATCACCGCATGCCTCAGGTGATATTCGTTTCCCTTCCCCTACTTCTCCTCTTACATTACGGAGGACTATTCGCAGCAATGCGGAAAATCCACCTGATAGATACGGTTGAGACCTTGCGTCCTTTGTCTCTTACGATCATATCTCCTCTACTCACAGAGCATTCATTGTATCTTTGGATAGTATTATTGTACCTAACAATTGGTAGGTTGTCAAAGACGATCCGAAATGGAAGGCAACGATGAAGGAAGATATAAGAGCTCTTGAGAAGAACAAGACTTGGGAGCTGGTACAACGGCCAAAGGACAAGAAGGTTGTTGGGTGTTTACTGTGAAGCAGAACCCAGACGGACAGGTTGAGCGCTACAAGACACGATTGGTTGCCAAGGGGTACAGCCAGACCTACGGTATCGACTACGACGAGACATTTGCACCATTTGCAAAGATGAGCACCGTTAGGACTCTTATTAGCCTAGCGGTGAATGATGGATGGATGTTGCACCAACTAGATGTGAAGAACGCATTTCTTCACGGAGATCTGACAGAGGAAGTGTATATAGAGATACCACCAGGTTTTGGCATGACGAAGACTGAAGGCAGAGTCTGCAGGTTGAAGAAATCTCTCTATGGGTTGAAGAAGTCACCCCGTGCGTGGTTCGACAAGTTCAGGAAAACGATGATTGGGATGAGATATCACCAGATCAATGCAGATCACACAGTTTTCTCCAGGCAGAATGAAGGTCATATCACCATGCTTGCGGTGTATGTGGACGACATGATCATTACGGGGGATGATGAGCAGGAGATTGGCCGCCTCAAGGGGGCTCTGGGCAAGGAGTTTGAGGTGAAGGACCTGGGCATTCTTAGGTACTTTCTTGAGATTGAAATTGCTTATAAGGCAGAGGGGATAGTTCTCTCCCAAAGGAAATACGCACTAGATCTTCTCACTGAAACTGGGATGTTGGGGTGTAAACCTGCTGCGACGTCAATCGATCAGAGATGTAAACTGGGTGCAGAGGCCGAGGAACCAGTAGATCGTGAGATGTATCAGAGGCTAGTTGGAAAGTTAATTTACCTGAGCCACACTCGCCCAGATATCTCCTTTTCTGTGAACATAGTGAGCCGCTACATGCACGACCCAAGGAAGGGTCATATGGATGCAGTGTACCAGATCTTGCGATACTTGAAGAGTGCTCCTGGGAAGGGGTTGACCTTCAGAAGGAATGGACACATGAAGATTGAGGGCTATTGCGACTCTGATTGGGCAAGCTGTGTGGATGATAGGAGGTCCACTTCAGGTTATTGCATTTTTGTGGGAGGCAACCTGGTCTCCTGAAGGAGAAAGAAACAGTCAGTACTGGCTAGATCAACAGCAGATGCAGAGTACAGAGCCATGGCATTAGGGGTTGCAGAGCTCCTGTGGCTGAGGGGGATGTTTGTGGAGTTGAAGTTGGATCGAGGAGATAGGATGAAGATGTGGTGTGACAGACAGTCAGCCATCAGTATTACAAATAATCCAGTTCAACGCGATCGAACCAAACATATAAAGATTGATAGATTTTTTTATTAAGGAGAAGCTTGACAGTGGGCTACTGGAGTTGAGTCACGTGTCGACCAAGAGTTAGGTTGCAGACTGCTTGACCAAGGGACTCAATTCAGAGGACATGATCAGCGGTTGTAACAAGATGGACTTAGTGAATATCTTTCGTCAATCTTTAGGAGGAGTGTTGTAATATTGAGATTGATGTGTAGGCTATAAATAGCCATATTATTAACCCTAATAGAGATTTAGGGTTCATTTCTAATCAACTTAAGCATTCCTATCTTCTCCAATAACCATACTTTGAAGTCCTTGTTTGATCTTCTTCGGCCTCTTTAGCATCACAATAGTAGATGCAAATCTTGTCTCAGCCACAGATAAACACTTTAATGTGCTATAACGATGAAAAATAGCCAATATCATGGAATGATTAGTGATAAAAGTTTTGATGAAATTAGTTTCCTCTGCAATTTCAGAAATCCATCCACATTCAATGTAAACATTTTCATTTCTGTCTGTGTTCTTTGCTGCACAAATATTTTTCAAAGCAAGGTTCAATCTATGGACTACACAAGAGGTCCAAAATATCCTAGGATATTTTGCCTCTACAAGCATACTTGCTGCTCTACAAACTGGACTTGAACTACATTTTCTTGGCCGACTTCATTAATGACCTCAATCATTAAATGAGCAATATAATGTTTATCTTTATGCTCACTGGAGCTATCTACAGCTTTCAAGAACACTGCATCTTGCTCTGAAGCAGCCATAAAATTAATTAGTGGTCTCCTTTGAACATCCATCCAACCATCACTAACGATGCTCACACCTCTTTCTTTCCATGTAGCTTCAATTGGCTTTAGTAGCTTCTTTATGTTTGATTTTTCTTGATCTAATAAAGCAGTTCTTAAAGCATTGTCCAGGTGGAATATAGCCATCAAGAGCATTGTTTGAAGCATATTTAAAAGCATTCATATAATGCACATTCCTAGCAAGATGAAATGGTAATCCAGCAAAAAAAACATTGTACCAATCTCACTAGATAATTGTGCTCGAGATTCAGTTTTAAATGCATTCTCCAAGTTACCTAGAGCACCCCTTTTTTCCTTGGATATGTCATACTCATAGACAGAGCTACTAGGCAATGGAATATTTCTTGGCCTTGAGTGTTCTTCTTGTTGCTTCACAAGGTTGTTTAAAACTAATAGCATATATCAGTTATTTTTCCACATTTTGTATGCCATTAGTTCCCAAACATAGCATATGACTTTTAATTTTCGTATATGAGCCAGTAAAATCTCCTTTACAAAAACTACAATTCCATCGTATATTTCCCCCTGCTGCATTTTGTTGTCTACTACCCGTAATTGTAGCATATGCCCATAAAGGCTTGCTACAATCAAAATCTGTATTAACGGTGTTAAGCCTCCGAACGAGGCTAGGCTATCTGGGCAATATTACAAGCGGCGGCAACGGCGTGTGCAAGGCGACAACGGGGCTGAACCAATGGGTTCAGCCCCCTCTTCTTAAATACTTCGGCTCCGGGGGGCTGAACCACATTTGGTTCAGCCGCATGGGGGCCGGCCGGCCCCCTTGGTTGGCCAGCCCTGGGTCCGGGGTTATATATACCCGGACCCCTCTCTTTTGGGGGTATGCAAGAATTATTCTAAAGGTATTTTCCCTCTCATTCTTCCAAACCCTAATCTCTAGCTTTCTCTTTCTCTAGTCCTTCTTCTTCTTCCTTAGTGCGTGCTTAACATTTGGTATCAGAGGCTCCTTCCTCCATCATGGTGAATACACGTTCGCAAGAGGAGAGTGACCGCTTGGAAACCCTAGAGGAGAATTTGATGGGGCTTACCGATTCGGTAGCCGCCATCGAAGAAAATGTCAAAACGTCCACTCAAAGGTTGGAAGAGCGCATCGACGACCGCTTGAACGATATCATGACGCTATTAGCGCAAAACTTGAAGGGCAAGGCGGTGGCGGAGGATGAACCGGGCGGATCTACAGGAAATAGGCCCGAAATGGCCGGACTTGGCGGATCGGGTGCGGGAAGCGCCGGATCGGGGGCGGCTGGCTTCGGACCTACTGCGTCGGCCCAGGCGGGGGCTGGATTTGGTGCGGCGAACCACGGAGGGACGGGATCGGCCTGGTGCGGCCTCGGCTGGTCGGGATCGGCTTCAGCGCACACGCAGGGGCCCGGATCGGGGGTTGTCGGCGCTGGTGGGGCTGGATCGGGGGTGGCGAGCATGCAGGGGGGCGGATTTGCTCCTGCGGGCTATGGCGCGGCGGGAAACGCCGCAGGTGGCTCTAGCGGGGTCGGATGGGCATCAGCGGCCCCTGTGGGGCTCGGATCGGGACCGGCAGGCCCTCAAGGGGGCGGTTTTGGGCCGGGCGGCTTTGGCATGGCTGGGGGTGGCTTCGGAATGGCCGGACCCCCCGCGACAAGCACGGGGAGGGCCGGATTTGTGCCGGCAAGCCTGGAAATGGCCGGCAGGGGTGGCGGCTTCGCAACTGGGGCTGACGGAAGGGCTGGGACTTTTATCGAGCACGCTCCTTGGAGGCAAGGTCGGGATGGGTTGTTACCCCCACCGGCAGGAAGAGGGCAACCACCAGGCTTTGGAAGGGGGGTGCAATGGGGAGAAGGGGGGCCTTTCCGTCATGGGGCCCCAATGGCGGGACAGTTCCAACAAATTCCGGGCATGGCAGGGGAACGCGGCCAAAGGCCGTACATGGCTCCCAAGTTGACTCGGATGAATTTCCCTCGGTACAATGGGGGCGACGCTTTGGAGTGGGTACAAAAAGCTGAGTTGTTTTTCAGCTATCAGGAGGTGCCAGAGGCTCAGTGGGTGCAGCTAGCGTCCTTCCATCTGGAGGACGATGCTTTCCAGTGGACACAGTGGTTTTTGCGGGGACGGGAGTATGTTCCGTGGGAGGAATTTGTGGAAGGCTTCACGGCTCGGTTTGGGCCTCTGGAGTTTGAAGACTTTGAGGCGCTTTTGCAGAAGCTACGTCAGAAGGGTACGGTGATGGAGTACAGAACGGAGTTTGAGAAGTTGGCCAACCGGGTACAGTGGGGAGAGAGGACACTCCTCAGCTGTTTCGTATCAGGACTAAAGGATCACTTACGCGATGAGGTTCAGGCCTACATGCCCCGTAGTCTGAGCCATGCGATCAGCTTGGCCCGCATCCAAGAGGAAAGGTTAAATAGGCAACGGACCCGCAGTACGGCAAGGCATACTACTACACCGGCCACGACCAGGAGAGAGCCTCCATTGGCCGGCCGACCGACGGTGACACGGTTATCTTGGAACGAGTTACAAGCACGGAAAGAGAAGGGCCTTTGCTTTAATTGTGATGAGAAATTCACGCCAGGGCACAAGTGCCAGAAGGTCCAGGTCTTTATGTTGCATCAGGAGGATCAGTTTGATGAGGACGTGTTTCCAAAGGAGGAGTTGGAGTCTGGGGGGGACTTAGATTTGACAGAGTTGGGTGTATCCCTACATGCCATGGAGGGGTGCAATCCACCCCCACTTACTATGCGGCTGGCGGGTAGGATTCGGCAGGAGAGGGTGACCATTCTGGTGGACAGTGGGAGTACTCATAATTTTATTCATCCAGATGTGGCACAAAAGGTGGGGCAGGTGATTGACACAGGAGCTGCGTTCCAGGTTATGGTTGCGGACGGCAGCAAATTACAGTGCCAGGGAGTGTTGAAGGCGGTGGAGCTTCGGATGCAGGGCTATGTGGGGTGCACGGATGTCTATCTCTTACCGATCCGGGGCTCAGATATGGTGCTGGGCGTGCAGTAGTTGCAACAGTTGAGGAGGGTGACTTTTGATTGGGACCAGATGACGATGGAGTTCTTGCAAGGGGAGCGACAGTTCTGTTTGAAGGGGCTTAGATCTTCTCCGGTCAAGGAGATCTCCCTTCGCAGCTTACAGCAGCTTGAGGAGTCCAGTAGTCTGATGGCCGTTCTGTTGGGGGTGAGGTATGACGAGGATAGACCGACGGAGGTTCCTGACCAGATGCGGACGTTAGTAGAGGAGTATGATGACATCTTCCAGGAGCCGAGTACACTTCCACCGTCACGATTCCGTGATCACCAGATTGTGCTGAAGACCGGGGCGGAGCCGCCCAACATTCGTCCATACAGGTATCCCCACATGCAGAAGGCTGAGATCGAGCGCAGTGTGAAGGAGATGCTTGATGCAGGCATTATACGGCCTAGTACCAGTTCCTTTTCAGCACCGATTATCCTGGTTAAAAAGGACGGATCTTGGCGTTTTTGCGTAGATTACCGTGCCTTGAACAGTGTTACCGTGAAGGACAAGTTTCCGATTTCCGTGATAGAGGAGCTGTTGGATGAGTTGAATGGGGCGACTCGGTTCACGAAGCTGGATTTGCGATCCGGCTATTATCAGATTCTTATGAAGGAGGAGGACGTGCATAAGACGGCCTTCAGGACCCATGACGGCCACTATGAGTTCTTAGTGATGGCGAATGGATGGACCGTCTACTTTTCAGGCCAATATGAACGAGATTTTTCGGCCATTCCTGCGACACTTTGTCTTGATCTTCTTTGATGACATTCTGATCTACAGCGCTACTTGGGAGGATCATCTACGTCATGTGGCTCAGGTCTTCTCTACCCTTCGGCACCATAAGCTATATGCCAAGATGTCCAGGTGTTCTTTTGGACAACAGGAGGTGGAGTACTTGGGGCATCTAGTTTCAGCTGACGGGGTGAAGGCCGACCCACGGAAAATCGAGAGTATGATTTCTTGGCCACGGCCTCTGACCATCCGGGCGTTGAGGGGGTTCTTAGGCCTCACTGGGTATTACCGATGTTTTGTGCGGGATTATGGGAAGATTGCTCGGCCACTTACGCAGCTGCTACAAAAGGATGCTTTCTCGTGGCAGGGTGAGGCCGAGACCGCTTTTCAGGCGCTGAAGAGGGCAATGACGACGACTCCGGTGCTGGCACTTCCAGATTTCACTAAGGAGTTTGTGGTAGAGATGGATGCGTCCGACGTGGGAGTGGGGGCGGTCTTGATGCAGGAGGGGCGGCCGATCGCCTTCTACAGTAAGGCATTGGCTCCACGGACACTGGGACTATCGGTGTATGAAAAGGAGATGCTGGCGGTTATTCATGCAGTGGCCCTATGGCGGCCATACTTGCTGGGACGTCGTTTCAAAATCCGGACCGATCATCAGAGCTTGAAGCACTTCCTGGAGCAGCGGATTTCTTCCCCCCTTCAACAGAAGTGGGTCACCAAGTTGTTGGGATATGATTATGAGATCGAGTATCGACCGGGGAAGGACAATCGGGTGGCTGACGCCCTCTCGCGCTTACCAGAGGGGGCCTTGGCGCACATTTCTATGCCACAGTTGGAGTCGATGGATGAGATTCAGGAAGAGGTGCAGCGAGATTCCGAGTTACGAGTTATTGTGGAGAACCTGCGGCAGGCTCGTGAGGCAGCCCCTGGCTATCACTTACAAAACGACCGGCTATATTATCAGGGACGCGTGGTCATTCCTGCCCAGTCAGCTTGGAGGACGGTGATGATGCATGAGTTCCATTCGTCGCCGACGGGAGGTCACGCCGGTATTCTTCGCACTCTCCAGCGGGTTCGAGCAAATGTGTTTTGGAAGGGAATGCGCCGTGACATTCAGGAGTTTGTGCAGAAATGTGAGGTGTGCCAAAGGCAGAAATATGAGACTACTTCCCCAGCCGGGCTACTCACTCCCTTAGAGATTCCGCATCAGATCTGGGATACGGTTTCTATGGATTTCATCGATGGGTTGCCCAAGTCGAAGGTAAAACAGTTATCTTAGTGGTGGTGGACAAGTTGTCCAAATATGAGCACTTCCTTGCTATGAGCCACCCTTACACAGGCGAGTCTGTGGCGGCTTTATTTGTTCGGGAGATTGTTCGATTGCATGGGATTCCCCGGGCGATCATTTCCGATCGGGACCCTACTTTTGTTGGCAGATTTTGGACGGAACTCTTTCGTTTGCAGGGGACTTCATTACGTTTCAGCACGGCTCACCATCCCCAGACTGATGGCCAGACGGAGGTCTTAAATCGGGGCGTGGAAACTTACCTGCGCTGCTTTTGTCATGGATGAGCCAAGGACATGGACCACCTGGTTACATTGGGCGGAGTACTGCTTCAACACTTCGTATCACTCGCTAGCAAACTCACTCCCTTTGAGGTCGTCTATGGTCGGCCACCTCCCTCCTTGAGCAGTTATGAGCCAGGTAGTACCGCAGTGGCAGCAGTTGATCGGGCACTCCGTGATCGGGATCGGACCCTCGCCACCTTGCGCGAGAATCTTCGGGCGGCGCAGGATCGTATGAAGGCACAGACGGATCGACATCGGACGGAGAGAGAGTTCCAGGTGGGGGATGAGGTTTTCCTTAAACTTCGCCCTTACCGGCAGTTATCTGTGGCGCAAAGGACAAATCAAAAGTTGGCACCCCGCTACTATGGACCCTTTCGGATCACGCGGCGGGTCGGGCCAGTTGCGTACACCTTGGCGTTGCCCGCGGGCTCACGGATTCATCCTACCTTTCATGTCTCCTTGTTGAAGCGGAAGCTGGGTGATGCGGTTCCGGTCTTTCCCGCTCTACCAGAGGCTACTAGTGGAGGCGAGCTTCGCCCAATTCCGGAAGATGTACTGTTGATCAAGTGGAAACGTCGTGGCACGGCGTACTGTCCAGAGCTGTTAATCAAGTGGAAGGATCTCCCCGCGGAGCACAATACTTGGGTGGACTTGCTGGAGTTTCGGGAGCTTTACCCCGATTACCACCTTGAGGACAAGCTGGCTTTTGATGGGGAAGGGAATGTTAAGCCTCCGGACGAGGCTAGGCTATTTGGGCAATATTACAAGCGGCGGCAACGACGTGTGCAAGCGACAACGGGGCTGAACCAATGGGTTCAGCCCCCTCTTCTTAAATACTTCGGCTCCGGGGGCTGAACCACATTTGGTTCAGCCCCATGGGGGCCGGCCGGCCCCCTTGGTTGGCCGGTCCTGGGTCCGGGGTTATATATACCCGGACCCCTCTCTTTTGGGGGTATGCAAGAATTATTCTAAAGGTATTTTCCCTCTCATTCTTCCAAACCCTAATCTCTAGCTTTCTCTTTCTCTAGTCCTTCTTCTTCCTTAGTGCGTGCTTAACAAACGGCAAATGAGCTAATGCTTGAATTGGATGATGATGAATCCGCCATCTAAAATTAAAAAAAACACTTATTCAAATGGTATTTTTTTTACATTTTGAGCCGAAGAAAGAGACGGGATGAAGAAAGCACAGACGTCGACGATGATGAAGAAACGCTGATGAGTCGTTGATGAAGAAAGCACAGACATCGGTGATGATGAAGAAACACAGACAGGATCAAGCGCAAGAGCCAAAGATGGAAGGAGGTTGGCGGGATCAAGTGCTAGAGTCGGAGATCCCTCGACGAAAGGAGCTCTGCGGGATCGAGTGTTGGAGCCCTCGACGAGATCAAGGGAGTAGCCCTAGACCGGATCTAGTGCAGTAGCCCTCGACGACGGCAGGAGCCCTTGACGATAGCAGGAACCTCGATGGCTGCGGGAGCTCTGGGAATCGAAGGCAAGAACTCTCAGCAAGTAAGGTAGGGCAGCGTAAACTGAGATTTTGAAGATGTATGTTTACGCTAATACATATCAAATCGAATTGATGCGAACCAGGACTGAATCACACCATATTTGTATTAGATACGTATCAGACACGGACTCGGGGCTGGTTTTTGCGTATCGGGGCTTCCTAGGTTCCTGCAAGTTCTTTTGTTGTTCATGGCTTCTTTTTGTTGATTGAGTTGTGCATTGATTTTGGCCTATAGTGATGGAATGGATCTGTTGTACTTACCACTACCCTTCCCCAGCAATATATTCCTCCTGCTTTTAGAAGTCATCTGTTACATGTTAACCCGTAATGCGTCGTCGCCGGAGAGGTGGCCAAAGGTGGATAGGACAGTGAGGGAAGATACTTTGGAGCCGGAATTGCGGCTGTTTAAGCAGGGTGCACTTGGGAGAGGGAGGTAGAAAGGCAGCTACCAAACTCTCATGCAAGGGACAAAGGATAGATTCAATTCATGCTTTATTCATGACCCTAGGGGTCTCTTAATAAGAATACAATGATGGCACGTAAGTCCCAACAATTGAACTTACTATAAAACTACCCAAAAACCCTAAAACACTGTGATTCATGATTACAACTCCTAAGCAAACTTTTAAGATACAAAAGAGCTTGATGCAAGACGACGCGTAGGGTTTGCGCGTATGTTGGTTTTTCTCTAGGAAACCCTAAATGCGTGCGATGATTAAATTAAATTTGTAAACAAATTAGAGCGGGCGTTGCGCAAATTTTGAAATTAAACAACTTTGATTTTGGAAAGCACAAAAAAACTGTTTGTTTAAAAAAAATGAAATTTCTTGAAAAAAATGGTTTGATTCTAAATTCGGGAAGAAAGCTCGCAACTTTCGTTCCGTTCTTCTTGTCGTAGCAAACGGAAATCGTGAACTCCAAATACGTTTCCGTTTGAGTTTTCGACCTAGCGCAAAATTCGAGCGAAAACCCAACAAGAATCTATTTAACCTATGAGAGAATATAGAGACACAAAGGAAAAAAATAGAAACAAGTTACCCACGGAAAGATGCGTCTTTCCGTATCTGAAGTCGACGACGATCACACGAGGAACTCCTCGTCACATTCGATTTCCCACTCTAATTTTTTTGTGTTTTCCAAAATCAAAGTTGTTTAATTTCAAAGTCTGTGCAACACCCGCTCTAATTTGTTTACAAATTTAATTTAGTCATCACACGCATTTAGATTTCCTTGAGAAAAGTCGACAGACGCGCAAACCCTACACGTCGTCCTGCTTCAATTTGGTATCAGAGGGAGGTTCCAAAAATTTTCTAAGTTTTGGGATCCGCCCTGCGTAGAATAGAAACTCGCATAGCATTTAAATTTTTTAAAGAAAAGGAGTTTTTTTTAACATACTCATACATTTGCATTTATTTGTTCTGTTTGCATGTATCTGCGTAGTGGTAGGTTAGTGAGTATGAGTTCACAACACCCCAATTCAGCACATGAACACCCTCACGAAGTAAACTCGGAGATGCGTCGAGTTGAACATGGTCAACCGAGTCATGGAAACGAAGGGAATGAACTACCCCCGTGGTTTTTACCTTTTGCCCACCAAATGACGACATTAATCGAGAACGTATGCCAAATGAGAGAAGGGTTCGAAAACCTTAGTGTTAGGATTTCCTAGAGAAAAACCGACAGACGCGCAAACCCTACGCGCCGTCCTGCATCAGAGCTATATGATAATTAATCACTACAACCACGACTACTCATCAACGTTATTGAAAACATGAATATAATACACTACATGAAATAAAGTTGCGACTAATCTATGCCCATAACATCATCTCCCTGATCAATTGTGAAGCCTTAACTTTTTTGGAGAGATCATCTCCTTGCATTGTGAGACCTTATTTCTTCTTCTTTTTGTGTATCTTTAGTTAAACTAGTTTCATGTCTTTGCATAAAAATCGATAGAACCTAGTTTTTAACTAGTGTGCGGATTTTAGCTAGTTTCTTGTCTTTCTTGATTTTGAATTTCTATTCATTATTTTTAGCAGAGGGCCACTATAATATGACCTGATTTTTTTATATTTTTCGGTTTTATCGAAGGTAACTAGTTTGTATGCTTGCAAAATAAGTAAATTTTTTGTCATAAAATATTTGATATAATTAATTTCGCCCTTTTTGCTCTAGTTGCATCAAGTTCAAATAATTTTGAAATTGGATAAGGAGTGGTCTAAGGATTTTTTTTAATTGCCAACAGGCTTCTAGAAATATGAAAGTGAAAGCTAGCTCAGAGATTAAAAGGTGTTTTTCTTGTCTTTTTTTTAAAAAATCTTTATCACTTGACTACCAACTTTTATAGTGCTAATTTTTGTCTAAATTATGAGCACTTGCCAGTGAGGAAATTGCAACAGCAAAGAAGGTTGGAATTAATGCTAGCCCAGTTGACAAAAGACAAAGTGATGCCCGCCAACCTGTGAACAGGTTAGTGGGCAGAATGACTTATATGCTTTTCCTTTATAATTAGTATTGTTATAAAATAATATTATTAGCAGATAAAATGATAAACATAATTGATTTAAATATCTTAGATCTTTTACACAGAAGTATGGGGTGTATACAGTATGAGTTTTAAAGGATGAATTCCATAAAACTGCAATTAGGTCTGGTGTGGTGTACAGATCTCAGCAAAAGTTTCTAATAACCAAGTTGAGCATGATGGAAATGAGAATGTGAAAGATAAATGTGTGTCAAAACTATGGAGGATGTTGAAATTTTATTTTATTAATGTTTTTACATGTCTGCAGACGTACACCCCAACCCTTCTCCATTTTATTCATGGCGGGTTGTTGAGGTCGGGCCTCTATCCCTTGACCTCCTTTATGAGGGATTTTATTCATCTCCTCATACCCAACTAAAGGTGGTATGAGGAGATGAATAAAATCCCTCATAAAGGAGGTCAAGGGATAGAGGCCCGACCTCAACAACCCGCCATGAATAAAATGGAGAAGGGTTGGGGTGTACGTCTGCAGACATGTAAAAATATTAATAAAATAAAATTTCAACATAAAATATCTCCTCATACCCAACTACACTAAGAGGTCAAGGGATAGAGGCCCGACCTCAACAACCCGCCATGAATAAAATGGAGAAGGGTTGGAAGTGTAGTTGGGTATGAGGAGATAAATAAAATCCCTCATAAAGGAGGTCAAGGGATAGAAGCCCGGCCTCAACAACCCGCCATGAATAAAATGGAGAAGGGTTGGAGTGTACGTCTGCAGACATAAATAGAATAAATTTCAACAGAGGATTCTATTTGGCTATAAGATAGTGAAAATAAATTTTGGTGATAAGATTATGGAGGGCATGCATGACAAAAGGTTGGATATGCCACCCATGAGGTGGGTTGATAAGAGGGAAGGAAGGAAAATAAGAAAATTGAAGATAATGTAGATATCACCTCATGTAACACTCAGCATGAGTGATCAGAGAATGATTCATAGAGCCAAGAAGGCTAACAATTACAATGGTAAAAGTTAATTTTATTTATTTTTTAGTTAGTTCAGCTTACTGATGCTGTTTGGTTTATTTAGTTCTCATGTAGAAGTGAAGGCCTTCTACTCTATATAATTTTTGCAGGGTTAAATTGGTTTCTAAGGTGGAAGACAAACAAAATTCTACTGTGTTTAACTTCAAAAGCAGTGAAAGGGCTGAAAAAAGAAAAGAGGTAAAAGCTGAGTTGTTTCAATTCATCTTCTTCTTGAATATTTTTTATTGAGCTGATAGAATTGCTTATGTCGCATGGTCTATGCTGTTTAGTATAACTTGAAGATGGAGAAGAAGCTTCATGCCAAAGAAGCTGAGAAGAATGAGGTTCAAGCTAAAACTGAGGTTTGGTTTTTATTGATGTCTTCCAACTAAATTATATAATTTTCTTTCTAAGTCTCGGTTAACTTCGGGCAGCCTATTGATTGTTAATAATATTTTCTTTTAGAGTCCATTTGAAAATGCTTTTTGTTTTTTTATTTTCACTTTCTTGAACATTAGTGGTTTTAGAACGTGTAGTTTATCTGTTGTCAGAAAAAAAATCAGCTATGTGAAAGCATAAAAGAAGCTTTCTTGGAACTGAAGTTTGGATGTTTGACTTCAAAAAAGCAATTTTTGTTCTAATTAATAAATGAAAAACTAATTATTTTAATTAATTTTATACATTAAGATTAGTTTATCATTATATGCTACTCTAATTATTTAAGTCATTCAATATAGAAGTAGTATAATATTGTTATTGAATTAGTTCTAGGGCTTGAAATGGTTATACTCCTACCCTCTTTTTTCTCTTCTAAGGATTATATGCTACTAATAATCTGCAGGTGGTGAAAGAAGCTGAGCTAAAGCAGCTTCGAAAAAGTCTTAACTTCAAAGCATCTCCGATGCCGTCTTTCTATCACGAAACTACTTCTAGAGTCTCGGATCTAAAGAAGGTATATTTTTCTCTATTAATCTGCAAAGTTTTGCAATTCTGTTGCAATGATTAGGTTTTCCTTATTTGAAGATCGTGGATAAAATCATTAAAATATATACTTTTATGTAAAGTGAAGGTTTTGTACATCAATCTCATCGGCTAGGAGCCTCATGCACCATGTGCATATTTTGAAAACTATGACACCCTATGCTATCACGTGGAGAGGAATACTGACTAGAGACGGAAAGAGAGGACTGTAAACTACCAGGGAAAACTCTTCCTAGGGTTCAACCCTAGGCTCTTGAGATAGATTATCCAAAGATGTCCAACTTCGCATAATACACAGGCTATATGTAGTCTCCATACCTAAATTAAAACAAAATGGAATAAACTATATAATTAGGAGGGAAGAGGGGGATATGAGTGCCAAATTAGGCCTTCTTTGAGGTGTTCATTACCGTCCTTTACCAGTAGACTCCCCATGTGTCTGCTCATGTCCTCATCTGGAGGGCAACACCTCTATAATATTAACTTCAGCTGGAAATTTTATCTTGTCTCAAGGCACAAGTCCAAAAACTGATCGATAAGTGGTCCCCGTTTATCATTTCATGACGCCCCATAATGGTGATCGATTTATATAGGGAGGAGATATTGGGTGCAAAGTTCGTTGGAATTCATCCTTTAATGGGATGGTTACCCACGACCTTTTCAGTTAAGAACATGGACGACTGAACTGATGAGGCTCAGGAAGGTGGGGGTGTTGAGGTGGTAAGGCCCTTTCCCACTGCGAGTTTTGTTGGTAAACGACCCACATATATGTGGCTCCCGATGGACGGTTGATGTATTGATGATGATAAGCCACTTTCCTAATGCAAATTTGATGGTGAATGACCCATAAATGCAGCTCCTGGGTGGGGGGACAATTAAAGGCAGTAAGTCACTTATTAGAGTTTCAATGTTGAACAACTCAGAAGTGTGCTGATAGTTTTGGGTGGGTGGAGCAGTAAGCCACTTATTAGCATTGACATACTCCCGGTCAAAAAAGTAGAAAGGTCAAGCCAAAGTAGGAGACATGATGAGTCTCTGTTAGGGAGGTGTATGCTCTAGTTTCAAGGTATCAATATCCACCATACTAATTTCTTCCTCGGTTTCCTCCAATCAAGGCTCACAATTCCTTCATGAGATTGTAATGCGTAGGTGAGTATGGTTGCTTGCCACAGAAGCATTGGCTTGTCAAGCGATGTGTAGGAAAGTTGCGGGAAGGTCTATATGGAGCGGTAGGGTGTGAAGGTTCAGTATTAGTGGAAGTGGCGGTGGAGCGGTTGATTGGGAAAGTTTGATGAACAATTCAACCATAAACTCTAAATCCTAAAAATCCTAAACCCTAAAACCCTAAATCCTAAATCATAAACCCTAAACCTTAAACTCTAAACCCTAAACCATAAAAACCCTAAAACCCTAAACTCTAAGACCCTAAACCCTAATCCCTAAACCCGAGAGAAAGAGAGGAGATGAGGGTAAATTACCGTGAAAAACTCTTCCAAAGGTTCATCCTATTAATTATGAATCTATCTTTATCCTATTAATTATGAATCTATCTTTATCCTATTAATTATGAATCTATCTTTATTAGAATATAAGAAGATACGCAGGTGCGATATTTTCAAGCACATTTTATCAATTATTTAGGATAATAAGGATATTATTTCTAAGAGTTACTTAGGAATAGTTGGTTAAAATTGAGATTTGCCTCAGAAGTTAAATCTGCAAAATCAGGAAAAATAGATAAAAAAAGATTACATTAGAGAAATAGTGAGAGTGTCATCTATCTGAAATACGCTGATAGGGAATAGATTTGAGTGATTTGAGGAAAATATACCAGTTACATGCGGGAGCAGAGTTAGTCTCCGTTAGGCACGGCGGTGGCGGTCGTGAACGCAACGATTATGAACCGTCGTTCGTGAACGTCCGACCTCACCTAAGTATCTTCATCCATTTTTATGTTCAAAACTAGTTATCTTTTCTTGGTGGTAAATTTTTTCCCCTGCACCCTAATCTTGTGAGCCGCCGACTCTATCGCTTGCTTCTGCTTCACTCTTTTGTCCCCGCTGTCCTGTGCCGCTAGGGCTCACGAGGAGCCACTCCCTTCCCGCTCCCGTCGACGGAATCACCGTCTGATTCCATCGGCGGGAGTGGCCCCTTTTTACCCCTCGACGAAGGTGTCGTTCCCTCCGCTGCTCATCGACGAGGAAGTCGCTGGTCGTTCTCATCCCAGTGCCCATCGTTGTTGGTTCCCGACGTGCCCTCACTGGTTGGGCTTTACCTGCGCAGGTTCATATCATGCTGTCGTCGCTCCTGTCGGGCTCGATCGACAACTTTCCGTTGCAGTTGCGCCCGATCTCGCTGCCATCTTTGTCCAGCCCGCCGACCGACCTGTTTATTGGACCTCTTCTCGCATGCTTGTTGTTGCTCCCGTCGGCTTGATGCGTGTGCTCTTGGCTGATCCGGTGGTACCTCAGCTGATGGAGCTTGTTGCTGTCCCAAGACAGTTCCATGCTATTGTCGATGGTCTCCGCTGCAGTTCTTGCCGGAGATATTGTTCCTTCTTTTTGCTTCTCTCATCGATGATGGTTATGATGGAGTGTTTGAAGTTTTCTTTGAGTCTTTCTTTATTTGTTGTTCGTATTTGCTTAGTATGATCTTTGTATGTCTATAGGCACGTGTGTTCCACGTGAGGAGTGTTTGGGATGAGGGCGGCCCGGATGATCTTTCCAGTTATTCGTCTTAGTCTCACACGACCTCTAGGCTTATGCCAAGTGTTGTTTGTGTCTCCCCAAGTTTTTCCTTGATGATTGGTAGGTGGTATGGTATTTGGTGGTTGTTTTTTTTCCTTTCTCTCTTATCCCTGCAGTCACATAGATCTGTGTGTGAGGTGTTATCCTTGCAGTCTCATAGATTCGTTTGTGTGGTGTTATCCGCGCGGTCCCGTAGATCTGTGTGTGTGGTGTTATCCCCGCGGTCTCGTGGATTCTTGTGTGTGGTTTCTTTCCTGTGAGTGTATTGTGTGTGGGAGTATCCTCGGTCACCCGTCTGTCCCACTTTTGTGTACCACATTTACCCTTCCTTTAATGTTGTCAAGCTGGCGGTTTCCCCTCCAGCTTGAGGGAGAGAGTTGAGATTATTATATTAGTATTTGTATGTGTGAGTGGGTTTTGTCCCACATATTGAGTTAGGCTTTGTGAGTCCTTTGTAATGTTATAAATATCCCCCTATGTGGATGTATGAAATTACACACATTATTATTTCTCTCATTTTTAAATCAACTGTCATAACCATTGTCTTCCTAGACATGCAATTTATGACGGTGGCGTTTTTTGTCCAAATTCACCGGAGCAAAATCGCCGCTCCAAATGGAGCCTAAGTGTTGGAAGGATTTGGTAGGAAGTGTCGACCCAACGTAACATGGATAAATGGTGTTAAATATGGTTTAAGTTGCTTTGGATAAAACAAGTGGGAAAACTACCGAAAAATGAGGATTCATAGAACTGATCTGAAATAGTTCTGATAAGATTTTTGATTATGAACTCTTAACATATTTTCTAAAAATGAAAAACATGCAAAACCAAAAGGATCCCACAGAGGCCACTAGTTTTAGGGTCAAGAAGATCTGTTGATTTTGAATCATTCAAGTAGATTAAATATATATAACCATCCAGTTTAAGAAATTTGTTTGACAGATCTCACAGCATTCAAATCAACTGAATGCAGGCATCTACAATTATCCAAGTCAAGCATCAAGAAAAGTCAACTCCATCTCCCTCATCAAATCAACATTGCAATCATAATTGCAACCGGACAATCTCTCCATCGATCTCCAGCACCATCGACGAAGAAAATCGTCGTGATCACACTTGTAGCCCAACGACCTCTCCTTCGATCTCTGGCAGCGCGGGCGATTGTTCTTCGTCCGCAGCAAATCGAAACAGCAGCGGGGAAGGCATCGATCCGTGGAAATATTCCGTCGAAAGTAAGAGCAACGGCACGAGGAAGAAAGAGGCGAGGAAGAGCGGGATAAGAGCTGGGGTCAGGGGTATTGTTGGTGGAAGTCTACCCGTTCATGTTGCTTCCTAAGTTCCACTTCTGGTGCGATTTGTAGATGTTTGCAGCGCGCGTTTGTCGCGTTGCTAGTGATCTCAGTCTTACCCTAACATTTAACAAGCTGTGTTTTATATAATCTTCTGTAATGTTACATGTCTCAAAGCTATATTTTAACTATGTAATATTTGAGATGAAGAAGGTAGCATGAGAATGTGTTACTGTTTAGTATTCACATTAGTGGTATATTTGTAATTAGATCGTATTAAGTGTCTATGTTTAGACATTGTATTGTGTATGAAGGCTATAAATAGAACCGAATGGGTTGTAATTGATATGAAAGGCATTAATAAAGCTACTCTTCTTTGCTCTTGTAGATTAGTTCTTATTTCATATGGAAATCTAAAGAAATCGGGATTTCAAAATTTTCTTTTTTATGTTATGAAAGGGGTGCCTTGTGCACCGGTTGAGGTGGTGTTGTGTGACCTTGAGATCACGAGTTCAAGTCCTGGAAGCAGCCTTTTGGGTAAGGTTTGTCTACATTTCAACCTTGTGGTTGAGACCCTTCCTCGGATCCTTGCTGAGCGGGGATGCTTTGTGCACTGGTCTGCCCTTTTTAGGTTATGGAAAAAACTCGAGAATTTTTCCAACACGGCGCACATATGCTACCAAACCAGCGCAAATGCAAAAATTAGCAAGACATGATTGTATGCGTGAAGAAATTGTCAAAATATGTTAAAATGGTACAAGCCATTAAAGCTTTAACATGTCATTTATATGTGATCCATGCCGCGACAAAGAGCACTGCAAAGAAGACAACGTAACTGTGGCGACTCCGGTACGGTCTTGCATGAATCCAAAATGGCGATGGACAAGTCGATCCATGTTGTGATCCGATCAATTCGTGCAGTGTCCAAGAGACCCAGCAAGCCAAATAAAACCATCTCCACCATGATGATACACTAAAGACTCCATAAAGATGTAGGATTGCTCGATAGCAAGGCTGAGAGAAAGAGAGGTTTTGTAACATTAAAAGGGAGCATCGTAATGGTGATTACTAGTGAAGAACATAAAAATTTTAGGAAGAGGAGAGGGGGAAAGCAAAGAATGGAATGAAAGGGTGAACGCTCGGATTCTCCTACTCCGATTAGCCATTCGATCTCAGAGGTTTTATTTGGCACGGCTTATTTGCTCCCATGAGTTTGGTCAAAAATATCATTATCATAGAATGTATGTTTGGCTAGACCAAAGTTACGATCACTACCGAAAAAATAAATTAGTTTTCAATATAAAATGCATGAATTTTTTTAGTTGAGGTAGAGTCATCACCATGCCAAATGAAGCCTGAATCTAATCTCTTAATTTTAGGTATGCATGTTATGATATGTAAGATTACATAAAAGATTTTTGTAATTACAAAAGAGTTATATATATATATATATATATATATATATTCATACATACGAGTATTTTTAATTTAATTTATTTCCTTTCAATTAATTTATTTCATTGATGTGTACTCATCTTGGAACTTTTGGGGAGCCCATGGCTGGCAGAAAGAAGTCCATCAATCTTTCCACATGTTAACGGTGCAAATTTATTTTAGGAATAATTATCAAAAATTCCTCTGAAAATTAGGGCATAATTACAGGTTGCACCCAGCCCCCTCCAATTTTGTAAATTACAAAAACCTCCCCTCTAAGTGTATGTTACATAACATACATGCACAAAAATATTCTCTCGAGAGTAAATTTTTGGTGCATGATATTTTAATTTATTTTGCAGCTTCAGCTATGATTGAACGAGATTAAAGAACAGACTCCCACGGCATGGAGCGATTTTTGTGTCCGATCCCTGGTATCGGGATTATCGCCCGTTAAATTCAAGACATCCATTCAAAAAACCGCTTTGGCATGATGCTTGAAGACGCTATAAAAACTTGGCTGCTGGAGGACAAAGATGGACTGAATAGCTCGCGCGCGAGCTGGAGAATGTTAAGCCGAGCGAAAATAGAAATGAAGGCATTATATCCATCAGTTACAAGCTACAAAGAGACCCCAAAGCCCTTCATGAAATCAAAAACTCCATTAAAGCCAGGGGGAGCCATAAATGGGAGTGATCACAGTCTTCACCTGAAGGTACTTCTCCAGCGCATGCATCCCCAAATCCCTCCCAAATCCGCTCATCTTGTACCCGCCGTACGGGCAGCCTTGGTCGAACGCGTTGTAGCAATTGATCCAAATCATGCCCGCCCGAACCGATCTCGAAACCCGATTCGCCGTGTTCAGATCCTTGGTCACAATTCCGGCAGCCAGCCCATATATTGTATTGTTTGCCTTCTCAATTGCCTCCTCAATTGTTCTAATTATTCAAACACACATCTTTAGCTTTCACCATTTCATTCACATGATTTCTTCAAAAAGGAAGGGGACTCACTTGAATTTCATGAGACACATTACCGGGCCGAAGATTTCGTCTTGTGCTATCAACATGTCCTCCTGATCCAACAATCACACATTTTGCGCTATCATTTTCAAGGTCAAAAATGCGACAATTTTTGAATGAAGGCTTGCTCGATATGCGCTTTACCTTGACATCGGTGAAAATTGTTGGCTCGATGAAATACCCTTTCTCCCCGCACGGTTTTCCTCCGGTCAGAAGGGTGGCTCCGTCTCTCTTGCCATACTCGATGTACCGAAGAACCTTCTCAAATTGCTTCTTATCAATCTGCACTCAAGAGCGAGCTCATAAACAACACAAAAAAATTTAGCGAAAACGATGCATATGGCAACATCAGTGAAGTTGCTTCAAAACATCACCTGGGGTCCCTGATTAACATTTGGGTTAAAAGGGTCTCCAACCACCCAAGTCTTGAGACTTTCAGAAATTTTCTTGATGAACTCATCATAGATCTCTTCTTGGACAAAAACACGAGATCCCGCAACACAAATTTCGCCCTGGTAATAATCGTAAGAAGCATATTATGCGGTTAGCAGCAGCAACATGCATTGGTAAATAACATATCGAAGGGTGAACATGATAGCTGCAACTATCAAGTATGGAAAATTGTAAGATTAAACACCAAACTAGAGGTACAATTGCTGAGACAATCTCGACTCGAACTCTTGAGGGCTGGACCCCCCCCCCCCCCCCCCCCCCCCCCCCCCGAAGAGCCTCTCTCACCTAGGAGCGCCTACAATCACAAGTTCTCGAGATATACCAAAATAGGAGACACTACCACTCCCTTGTATAGGGGAGTGGGGCACATAGTTTATGATAATGTTCCTTAGGGCTACATAAGCAGAGGGAGACGTGACGCGTGACCAGGAGGTCGTATATGTGTCAGAACACAACACGGTGGTTAGTGTCGAGGAAGAATACCTTGTTAAAGAAGATAGCATTCTTGGCAAGATCAACGGCCATATTAACATCAGCATCATTGAATATAATCAATGGGGATTTACCGCCTAATTCAAGCGAAACGGACTTGAGATTGCTTCTAGCAGCTGCTTCCATGACTTGACGCCCTACTTCTGTGGATCCTGTAAAACTGATCTGCAAAATGAGACATTTAAAAACAAGAATCAACTCTCTTGATCATTTCTCTCTTTCATGTCAAACCACAAAAGAAGTCTCCTTATACAAAAAGAAGACACAATATGATGAAGTCAATCTCCTTCTACAAACATCCCTGCAAGTAAGAGATAAGTAGTGGTATTGAGTGTGAATATACAAAATAGCTGTAAACCCTCCTACAATTAGCCTTTTAATAGTTGTTAAAAAGTTTTTTTTTCCTTTCTCATTGTTTGAATGTGTTACGAAAGAAAGAGAGGAGGAGAGTTCTTCCGAAAAGAAAACAGAACGTCTATCACACTATTAGACTGTTGAGTGCGCCGCATGAAATGGACGGTGGTGTATGTCGCAACTCGTTAAAAAGGGCGGCTTAGTTAGTCACACACAACCTAGCATGCTCCTTGCTCGTGGGTGTATAAGAGGGGTGACCACTCCTCCCCTAACCGCGTGATTTTCGGAAGTGACGTCACAATGCTTTACATAGACAACCCTGTGAGATTTACTTAAGAAAAACCAAAGCTCTCAATTTTCCCCCATTTTTCAACCAAGATACTATCAGATTGCAAAACATGAAGAACATGAATGCAGAATCGATCTAATAAAAGTCATACTCTATGGAACTCAGAAGATTAGTTCCTCCCCAAGTTAAAGTAGAGCAAAAGTCATACTCCATGTGAAAAAAAAATCAAAAAAAAAAGTGGCACTCTCTATTCTTATAACATAAGGAAGAGGGAGAGAAAGAGAGGAATTACAGTGTCAATGTCCATGTGAGAACAAAGGGCAGCCCCAGCAGTTGGCCCATAACCAGTCACAACATTCAGCACTCCATCAGGTATACCAGCCTGAAGAGAAGAAATCAAATTAAGAAGAAGAACAAGTCTGCTGCTATTTCTTTTAGGCTATAAAAGCAGAGAGTACGTGCTATTCACCTCCTTGGCCAAGTTTGCATAATACAGAGCAGTGAGCGGCGTCTGCTCGGCGGGCTTGACGATCATGGTGCATCCAGCGGCCAGCGCCGGAGCCGCTTTCGTGAAGAACATGATGGACGGAAAGTTCCAAGGTATGATCTGCCCCACGACTCCGATCGGCTCCTTCAAAGTGTGCGCCTGGTACTCGCCGGAACACTTGAGCGTCTCCCCGCGGATCTTATCGGCGGCGCCGGCGTAGTAACGGAGGGAGTTGGCCGCGGCCGGGATGTCTAGGGCTTTGTTCAGATGGAGCAGCTTTCCAGAATCCAACGACTCTAGAATCGCGAGCTCTTCTCCGTGCTGATCGATCAAATCCGCGAACTTCATCATGATTCTGCCCCGCTCCTGATCGAGAAAACAACATTATCGAGCGGGGCGACGGTGAAGAAGACGAAGAAGATGATGAAGATGAGATTTTTCTTACGAAGCCCGGCTTGCGCGGCCATTTCCCGTGGTCGAAGGCTTCTCTTGCAGCTTTCACGGCTAAATCAATGTCTTGCTTGTCGCCTTCGGCAACCACGGCAATCACCTCTCCCGTGCGGGGATCTCTGGTTTCGAATGTTTTCCCTGTGAAATTTTGATAAAAATTTTAGTGGGGCAGATCAATTTTGGAAATGTGCAAACTCAGGCAAATCAAAATTCTATGTGTAAATCAAATTATTCTTACGTGCAAATTAATATAAATTTTTTTTATAATTCTTTACAAAATATGAACAAATAGTTTAGCATCGATATTATAAAATTTAACGTATTACAAAAATTATAAATTCATCGTAGAAATTCTTTTTTAGTGATGAATGCAACTTTTCGATCTTTTTTTTCTTCGTTGAAGAAATACGAAAATAAATGATAAAAATGATAAATTCGAAAATAAAGATTTAAACTTGCGCCTTGCTTCAGATCAAAGAAGCTGAAGATGAGCAGAATATCCGGCATAGAGAAATATGGAGCTCCCGCAGTGATCAGAAGCGAGGATGTGTGGTAAAAGCCGTCGCATATGGATCCACTGCTTCTGTCACCCACATTGGGCAAATTTCCATGCAGCTTGCCAATTCCACTCTCACTTCACAAAGTGTTTTGTTTGTTCCTAATTTTAAACACAATATAATATCAGTAAGCAAACTATCTAAAGATTCTAACTGCTCTTTGTCTTTCACTCTTGCATAATGCAGGACCCTTTGCGGAAGACAATAGTGGAACTTGGTAAATGGATGCATGACTTATACTGCCTTCCATCTTCCTCCAATACCACAAATTCGTGTCTTCTGCCGCCTGCTATTCAGACTCACACTGCTACCATTGGTGACAAAACTCTACTTTGGCATCATCGATTAGGCCATGTTCCTATTGATAAACTTCGACGACTTGTATCACGCATTTCTGATTTACATATTGTTCATAATTTGGGTTGTAATGTCTGTCCATTAGCTAAACATTCACGCCTTACTTTTCATAAAACTGATCATTTCTGTGATAAAGCTTTTGATATAATACATTGTGATGTTTAAGGGCCTTACAAAAGTTGGTTCTGAATTCTTCAATACCACTCTCAAACTCTTTTTTCAGGATCATGGTATAATCCATCAAAACAGTTGCATTTACACTCCTCAACAAAATGGCATTCTAGAGCGCAAACACAGTCATATTCTGTAAATAGCCAGGGCTCTTCGATTCCAAGCCTCTCTCCCGATAGAATTCTGGGGTGAATGTGTTCTAACATCAACATATCTAATTAATAGAACTCCATCTACTGTTTTGCATCACAAAATCCCTTTTGAACTTCTGTACCACACATCTCCCTCTTATAATCACCTAACAAGTGCTTGCATGTCTTTGCTTTTCCTCTACAGTAGCTCATAATCGAGACAAGTTTGCTCCCCGTGCCAATCCATGTATTGTCATTGGATATCCTTTAAGACAAAAAGGGTACAAACTTTTTAACCTACACACACGTCAGATTTTTGTTAGTAGGGATGTTGTATTTTCTGAAACAATCTTTCCTTTTTCTCAGATTGACAAATTCCCTAATAACACACCAACAATTTTTCCTCAAATCTCTCCCTTTGCAACAAAATCATGAAGAATTTGAGGATGAATCTTTTCCCACTCTACTAAATCCTATTAATAATCCTAAGCCACCTATTTCACCACCCACAGCCACTCAAAACTTCTACCAGAAATCGTATTCCACCAATATGGCAAAAAGACTATAAATGTTCTTCCATTTCAACTAATAATTGTGAAGGTGTTCCTCTATCCCATGATTCCAATAACACTCAACCACGTAAGGAACCCAACTCATATGCAAAAGCTTATCAAGATGCAGCATGGAGGGAAACTATGGCTTTAGAGATTAAAGCCCTACAAGATAATAATGTTGAATTATATTTATATAATGGTAATGTGTTCTTATTGGATTTGGTTAGGATTCGGTTGGAATCAAATAATCCGTCGGGGATTTAGAGTTATGCCTATAAATACCCTGATGGGGGCAACGTGGAAATCGTTTCAAACTTGACGGCCACACGTGATGCTTCGAGCACTCTAACATTCTTGAAGTTTACGTTTGAGTGCCATGACCCCCTCTCCCGTGTGTTTTTCCCTCCCCGCCGCTCTCATTTTTCTGGAAGAAGCCTGTCGCTGGAATCCTGATTTTATGACGTCGCCGATCGTAGATCCGGGAGAGCATGTTCTTCTGTTGTCGCCGATCATGAAGGGAGATCACAACTTTGTGGCTGTTTGATCATCGTCGTTCTTCTGTTCATCGCGAGGTTTCCGCTTGCGTCCCCGTTCGTGAAGCCATCGCCGTTGCCGATCGAGTTTTGCCGCTTCGTCTCCAGATCGCTGGGCCGACTCTTCCTCCCGTCGTTGTTTCAGGGCATGGGATAAACGGAAAAAGGCAGCCGATCTGTGCAAAGATCGCGGTTTTTCTTATTAGCGATTTTTGCCGCCTAGGAGAGTTTTCTTGTCGCAGATCGAAGCAATGCGCCGCTCGTAGATTTGGAGGATAACGATATGTTCGTCTCTTCTGCTACTACCGATCGAGATCGGGAAGAAGATCGCAAAGGAGAAAAGCCCTTGATGCTACCGTCGGCTCCCGTCTGCGATTTCTCGGTGAGAAATCAAATCGCTGGTTTTCTTTGGCAGATTGGGGAGATCGAGACCCGACCGCCGTTGTATTTCCACCGGCTTATGTTTTCACTGCCGGTCGTTTTTGCAGTGGATCCAAAATAAAACGGGGGTTTGCTTGCTTTCTGTGGCCGATCGGAAGGGAGGAAGAGGTCATTCAAGCAGTACTCCTGTCGCCGACTCCCATTTCTGAATCGAAGAAATCAAATATCTATTTGTTGGAGATCCCGTTTCTCTGCAAGAGTAGATCGCGGCCATTCTTTTGGTTTCTCTGCTATCACAGAAGGGAGAAAGCCTCTTTGTGCCTCCTGATCCAGGCTATCTCCAGATTTGCAAGTGCTGCAAATGTTGAGAAAATCTCTACTGAAATTTTCAGATATCTGTTTCTCAAGATCTGCTTTAATATGGGGTCCTCTTGTTTTGATTTGGAAGATCCAGAGAAGGCCTTTATCTTGGTCAGGCTTTTGTTCCTTAGAGTTCTTATTATCTTCATCATCATTGTTGGTAGATCCAGTTTCCGAAGCAGCAATAGGAGACCTCATACCTCAATTTTGGAGGAAGCCTTTCCAAGATCAGATTTACTGTTGGGACTAATTTTTTGTGCATTTATGGAGTTTTCTGCTGCTCAGTGCTAGTCTTTGGCGATTTCTATCAATTAAAGAGGAGCAACAAACTTTTATTTTTGGATTGGTTCCGAAGACTTCGTCGTCTCCGCACGGACCAGGTGACTTTTTTTTAATTATCTATTTTAAATTAAAATGGAGATGTATCGGAAGAAGACACAGGTCAGTCTTAAAGACCTCAAACGTTTCATTTGCATTGAGGATGAGAACTGGACTAGGCACGACATAAAGACGGCTAGTAAGCAGAAATCTGTTACTTACATGGTCATGCTTCATAAGCCTAAGCCTAAGCCTAAGTCTGGGAAGACTAGACTGCCGATCAGTGCACCCGCAGTTTCTGACACTAGTAGGAAAATTAAGAAATATAAATGCAAGTGTTATAACTGCAATAAATGGGGTCACCGTGCTTCCGAGTGCAAGTAACCAAAAGTGATTAATTCAGCACATCAAAGACTGATAACAAAGCAAACATATTTTATCAGACTGTGTCTACCAACTTTATTGTCATGGTTGGAAAAAAAGGCAAGTACTGAGTGATGAGTAGATTCAGGTGCTACGTACCACGTCTGCAACAATTATGCGCTTCTGAAGTATGTCACCGCAGTTGATGAGACTGTGACTGTTGTGAATAGAGACACTGCTCAGGTAATCCAGACTTGGACTGCAGATCTGATACTCTCTTCAGGTACGCATTTAATTTTGAAGAATGTTAAATTTATACCTACATTAGCTACTAATTTAGTTTCAATTAGATTTTTATGCGATGTTGGTATGTCATTTAATATTAGTGGTGGTAGAGTAACTTTAATGGTTAACTCACATTATTTTGGTTGTGCTTATGTAGTAAATGAGATGTATAGATTGAGTCTAGTAAACAAAGTAGTAAATCAAGTTAGTTCAAATTTGATAGATCCTAAGAATTTACATGCAAGACTAGGACATATGAACTATAGAAAATTATTGTTGCTAGCTAAAACTCACAATATTCCCTCAGACACAAAAATCAAGTTTGATAAATGTGAAAGTTGTGCTCAGACCAAGATAACTAGAACGTCTTTTAGTCAGATTTCTAGGAACAAACAATTGCTAGAGTTAATACATTCTGATATATGTGACTACAAAAGTTTTATCATAAGAGAGGTTCAGAAGTATTTGATAACCTTTATCGACGACTACTCTAGATTTAACCACATTTATCTCCTTAAATCTAAAGGTGAAGCTTTTGAAAATTTTATATATTCAAAAATAGGGTTGAAAATCAACTTGACATGAAAATTAAGAGCCCTAAAAAATGATAGAGGAGGAGAATATGTATCAGGAGAGTTTAGAGATTTCCTCACCAACAATGACATTATCCCTGAAACCATCGTCTTATGCTTACCTCAATCCAACGATATCGCTGAGAGGAAAAATAGAACTTTAACAGAAATGTTGAATTTTATGTTGTTGACTGTTGACATGCCTGCGACCTATTGGGGTGAAGTTATCCTCATGTCAAATCACATTCTTAATAAAATTTCTCATGCAAAGTTGAAACAAACACTCTATGAGCTTTGATTTAAGAGACCTCCTAGATTTGACAATCTTAAGACTTGTGGTTGTATCACTTATATTAGGATACCTGACTCTAGAGGATCTAAGATTGGACATAGGACAAACACATGCGTCTATCTAGGATGTGCAGAGGATATTGCTGCAGATAAGTTTTTAGATCTCTCAACCAACACTATAATAAAATCTACAGATGATGTTTTCTTTGAGGATAAGTTCCTTAAAGATACAAACATGACCCATTCAGGTCTGTCAGCTACTAATACTGAGACTACTGTTGAGCCAGAACTAATTATCTCTGACATTGAGCTCATAGATGTTGAAACTGGAAATCGGTCTCTTGTGGAGTTCACCCTTGGGGAAGGGGTGGTCGCGCACCTACTTCGCTCCTGCAAGGAAAACAACAAAAAAAAGAGGGCAAAGGACTAGACCAAGGGCCCGGCGCGAAGGTCCCAGCACAAACCCGGAAGATCACTGAGCGCTTCCCCTCCTTAGCTAAATGTCGGGCTAAGGTACCTCATAAAGCGCTAGGAGACTGGGGGATAAGTAGGCCCCCTCTCTGAGGTACCTCTTGGGTCCTATTTATAGATTTCTGAAAACGGTCTGCCAATTACTAACCTCTGTTGGCCTGGAATTACTGAAAGCCCCTTGAGCTGGCCTGCCAACAGCCGAACTCCGCTATTCTAGCTGGCTAAGGGCAGGCCTACAGGGGCAAAACGGCAAGGAATTTCCCCCATTGGGTACTTGACGAGTAGCCCTCCAATGTCTATACCCGGCAGGAGGCGCGGGCCGGGGCTGGCTCGCCTAGGGGACGCGGTTTGGAGACGGCCCGCCTGGGAAGGCGCGGGCCGAGGGTGACCCGCCTAGGCGAGGCAGACAGGACTGACCCGCCTAATGGGTGTGGGTCGGAGGGCTGAGGCTGACCCGCCTAGGAGAGGCGGGCAGGGCTGACCCGCCTGGGCGACCCTTGGAGGCTGACCCGCCTAGGAGAGGCGGGCCGGGGCTGACCCGCCTAGGCGACCCTTGGAGGCCGACCCGCCTAGGAGAGGCAGGCCGAGGTCGACCCGCCTGCTTGCCCGAGTCCCTTCGGCGAACACGAGGTTGTACAATAGACACTAGTGGTTTAGCATCTAAAATATTATCTAATAGATAACAAGTGCCTAAAAGCTTCATTACAGATTTTGTGACTTACCAAGTTGAAGTTGATTCATCTACATATAAGTAAGTGATACGATCTAAGGATTCTCTATTATGAAAAAATTCATAGATGATAAGATGAATTCTCTCCTACAAAACCATACTTGGACCTTATTTGACTTGCACAAATGGGCTAACCATTAGAAGTAAGTGGGTCTTAAAAAAGAAGCTAAATCATAATGGGAGTATCGCCAAATACAAAGCATGTCTAGTTGCAAAAGGCTTCACTCAAGTGAGTGGTATAGACTACTTTGATATATACTCACATGTTTGTCATATTGTGACAATTAGAATTCTTCTCACGTTAGCATCTATTGAACATTTAATTGTTCATCAGATGAATAACAAGACTGCATTTTTAAATAGAGATCTGACTGAGCAGATCTGCAACATGTTTTGATTTTATAATCAAATATTCTAATTTTGTGTAAATTAGATATAGATGCTGATTTGTGATTCTTTCTTCTTGCTTAGAGTATTATGTTTTTTTATTGCTAGAACTAATTACTTTATATTTGATAGCAAATATTTGAATTCATAGAAATTGGTCTCATGACATTCTTATTGTAACTATTTGCAGATCAAATGGATAATGGAGGAGAGAAAGTTGATTTCGATCTGGATGACGATGATCTTCTGTTTGCATAGACTAGAGATCAGTTATCGGTTTGAGTTTTCAGTTCTGTTTATTATTATGTTTGGAACTATTGTTTGAGTTTAGATTTATCAATATAAAACTCATATTTACGTTTCTTAAAAACTCATGTTTGTCATTATTAACTTTTATTTTAAGTGACATGCTATGTGATACCATTTATGTTTGTAACTTTTGTTTTAAGTGACATGCTATGTGATCAGTTATCGGGTCGATCCGGCGGGTGGAAACAGAGTGTTCGAACCGGAAGGGGAAGGTGGCTGCTCCAAACGGAGCTTTTTGGGATGTTTCTCAAAGCGGGCGGGTGGAAACGGAGCAAACGCAGTCGGAGATTCATTTGTTTACCCTCCTTCCGACGTCGTTTGCCCAAAACGGAGCAGCGAAACACCCAAACAAACAAAGCCTAAAGCTTTGGGACACGATGAATGGAAGTTTCTATCAAGCAAGGTGGGAATTTGTAATCTTTCCCAAATTCTAACTTGAGGGGAAATGAAAAAAAATTAAATAGCTTTTCCAATAGCTTCTGTTATTTTAAGAATGACAGTTTTGTAATTAACCTTTTATCTGTTTTGTAATTTGCATTTCTGAATTTGTTAGTTACCACCAGTAAACTAGTATAAATAAGAATCGTGTCACGTGTATACGGCCAACAGACACATGAATTTTATTTCTCCTTCCCTTATTCTTGATTCTTAACAGAGTATGGAACTTTGGGGGTCGCAACGTCTCATTTCTGGTACTCCCTGAGTGTTTATAGACAATTTCTAGGAGGGAGAATGTATGCGAGAATACTCCACCCCTGCGAGATACCTACCATGCGATTTAAGGAGCAACCTCGCCCGCATGGAGGCTAGGAGGTGCTACTCGCAGATAGCGAGTATCGCAAGAATCCTTCCTCTGGCGGCCTTTGGATACTCGCCTATACTAGCGAGTTACAAGGACTACTCGCTCATACTACAGAGTTAAAAGGCTATTCGTCCAAACTGACAAATAAAAGCCACCATTCTCTTCCTTGAGGATGTCAAGTATTCTTCTGGTGAGGTCTTAGAATAGCGACCTAGTAACCGAGTTGAATGGTCTGCGAATAGTCATCTCCTTAGATATTTTTGATCTCGACAAATTACGGGTTATACACCGACGGCATGACAGATGACCGGAAAGAGACGAAGGCACAAGCGAGGAAGATAGGTCGAGAGGCATGCACGTTGGTTTTGTGGCCAGTGAATTTTGATTTCTGCTGCACAAGGGAGAAGGCCAGGTGCGGCAGTGCTGTCATATATGCACTTTAAAATATTTTTAAATTATAATTTCTATTTTATTTATTATTTCAAAAAGTAAAAAAAAAATTGGGCATAAAGATTATAGGCCGCCGCCTCGCTTCGCTCTTTGAGTTTCAGATGAGCCTGAGGTTAGGGCGGATACCTGGTTATGAAAGAGAAAGAGAGAAGTCCCCCCTCGGGGGAGAAAGGGGGGAAACGTTTCATTAACGAATATGTCGGACCGGGCCATCCGGATCGGGAAAACAACTGGTATCGTAAGCCGGACTAAAAAGAGGGAAAAAAAGGCGATTGTTATTCGTACTACAGTTTTGGTTATTCGCACTATGTATTCTCCTAAATTTTTTCGTCTTTTGGAAATACGTCTTGTACATGCATTTTTAGGAAAAGTATTCAATACAAAAGTTGTAGATCTCGTCGAGATCTACAACTTTCGTGTTGAATACTTTTCCTAAAAATGTATGTACAAGACGTACTTTGGAAATATACTCAGATTTCACGTCTTGTACATACATTTTTAGGAAAAGTGTTCAACACGAAAGTTGTAGATTTCGATGAGATCTACAACTTTGGTGTTGAACACTTTTCTTAAAAATGCATGCACAAGATTTATTTTCAAAAGACACGAAAAATTAAGAAAAAACATACGTGATTAGCCAAAACTGTAGTGCCGATAACAATCGCCAAATAAAAACAGAGCAATCTAAAATCGCGGTCTCTCTCTCTCTCTACGCTGACATCATTTTCTCTTTCTATGCTGACAGAGTCACGTGACTAACGTAGCCACGTGTAGAGAAAAAGCATCGAGATTTGAGACACTCTCCCTTTTAATACAATATTTAATAATAATATATAAATACTCGCACTCAGACTTTTCTCGCTAAATAATGCATGGAAGACTTTACAATCAATTATATACATACAATATACGCCACGTCATTCCAATAATACATTTAATAATAAATATTTCTAATATATATCTAACTACTATAAATATTAGAGATTAATATATTGTATTTTTATTTGGAATAGAATTTTTATTTTGCAAATGAATAGTCTGATATATAAGGCGATTGTTATCCGCACTACAGTTTTAACTAGTCGCAGATGTTTTTTCCTAATTATTTCGTGCCTTTTGGAAATATGTCTTGTACATGCATTTTTAAGAATAATCTTCAACACCAAAGTTGTAGATCTAATCGAGATCTTCAACTTTCGTGTTGAACACTTTTCCTAAAAATGCATGTACAACGCGTATTTCTAAAAGACGTGAAATTTGAGCGTATTTTAAAAGTACGTCTTGTACATGCATTTTTAGGAAAAGTGCTCAACACAAAAGTTGTAGATCTCGTCGAGATCTACAACTTTCATGTTGAACACTTTTCTTTAAAATGCATGTCCAAGACGTATTTCCAAAAGACACAAAAAATTAGAAGAAAACGTAGTGCGAATAACCAAAACTGAAGTGCGAATAACAATCACCATATATAATTCACTTATTTAATTATATTTGAGATTTTTTACTTATTATTCTTCTAGAACACACGTGAGTACTTGCCCAAACTTGGAGAGAGAAAAACACAAATAAAAATTAAAAAAATATTTAAGTAATAATTAAAATTGGAGTTATGAGACAATATTTAACTTTCTTTTTTTGCAAGATTACATATTTGGCTTTTTTTTGTCAATTTTGGAGTTAAAAAAACTATTTACAAGAAAAAATTATTTTTTAAAATATTTACCTTTTCCATTATTTAATAATGGAGGAAATCCCAATTTCTTCAAAATTAATTAAGAGAAAGTAATGCTGAAATTAAGCAAAAAAAAAAGGTCTGAAATTTAAGCATTGGGAACAATTTTTAAGAGGGAGAGAAGCTCCGTGCATTGAAAACAAAGAGAGGAGGAATTATGAAGAGAAAAAAAAAATTGGAATTGTGTAGAAAGAGACGAACCGGAAACAGAGTCAACGAAGCTGCCGTTGATGAAGAGCTTTGTGAACTTAATCTCCGGCATCTTCACACCACAACTACCTTTACTCGTCATGTCAACGGCGGCACCGGCGGCAACGGCTGCAACGGCAGCAACGGCAGCAACGGCGGATACCTTCCCTTAATATCCCCCTCCTTCCCGGTCTGCCCCTACTCGGCTATCTCGCTCTAAAGCGTGAACTTCGAAGTTTGAGAGTTGCTGGGTTTTATAAGCCACGATATCATTAGGTAGAGAGAGACCGACTTTATTATTTTTATATTTGCAAAAGGAGTTTTTGATTAAAAATTGGCAACTGTTAAAGGCAAATTCATTTTCGCTAGTCGCAAATCAAAATACGAAAAAATCCTATATTTTTTCCTCCGTCTGTTATTACGAAGCAAACCTTCTCGCCCCCCAAATCGCAAACCCTTCGGTTACCCCGATAACCGTTGTTTTTCGCCTCCTCCCGCCGGTAAACGCTGAGAGGAGAAGACGCGATCGCTTCCCCGTCGTCGCGCCTCGCATCGCCCCAGTCACCGCCGCAGTCCCCATTACTGCCGTTCATCCATTCCCCGGATACCTGGAAGGGTTACGCCATGGAGAACAGTACTTGGCAAGAAGGTAAACAGAGCTTCGATTCTTTACCTATTTCAGTTTGCAGTTAGGGTTCTTATTGGCCTTCCCTGCTGCTTCCGATTGCTCGGCTTCCGATTGCTCGGCGCCCGCATTTTATTGCAGTTTTTTCATTAGTTTAGGGTTTACTATTCCGAGCTGTTGTTCTAGTTTGCATTGATGTGCGGGATTTCTTCCTTCCCTTAGCCTCCTTGTCAGTGAAACTGATTTTAACATGTCATAGTCCTATCTGAATGTAGTTGCTAAGATCTTGTTTGTTTGATTTTCTCAGACCCAAATTCGGATGGGGAGAAGCTGGGAGAGGAATGCTCTAAGGAAGGTAAGTGATGGCTCTTTTGTCAGGAATGCTGTGTTGTTTTTGGTATAGTTTTGTATGGTTTTTCCAAACTGATGCTATGTATATGGTTTTGGATGCTCTGATGTGTGGTTTTGTCTTGTTTGTATGATTTTGTATGGTTTTGTATGTTTTGTTGTGTACTCCGAGTTGTTGTAAGTGATGGCTCTTTTGTGTATTTGTAGTGGAATTTGATGTTGCATCTGGTTTTGAGACCGAACAACTCTTTCCCTCCAGAGAATCACTCGTTGAGTGGGTTCGAGGTGTTGGCTTAAGTTTGGGTTTCGTTGTGACAATAAAAGGTTCAGACAAGCAAACAGCTCGACTGACACCTCGTATTTTCTTGGGTTGTGACAGAGGGGGGAAATACCGGGCTAATCAAAATAGGAAGGATTTTGTGAACAAAAAATGTAGAAAATCATCAAGTAAGCGGTGTGGTTGCCCATTCAATGTCAAAGGCCAAAAATCAGCAAATGTTGATGAATGGAAGGTTATCGTTCTATGTGGTAAGCATAACCATGAAAATGTTCATTTGGAGGCACACGCGTATGCTGGCCGGTTAAATGAGGCTGAGGGCAAGATAGTGGTACAAATGTATAGTTCCGGAGTCAAGCAACGAAAAATTTTAGCTGCCGTGAAAAAAAGTAGGTTAGGAAACACAACAACCATAAGAACTATTAACAACGAGCGAGTGAAGTTGCATAAGAAGGAATTAGATGGAGCAACTCCTCTGCAATTTTTGTATCGATGTATTACTACAGAAGGCTATGTGTGCTACGACAGAATAGATGTGAGAACCAATCAACTGCGTAGTCTTTTTTTTGCTCATCCGATTTGCATCAAACTTAGCAATATGTTTCCCACGATTTTCCATCTAGACTGCACTTACAAGACAAACAGATATCGGATGCCATTATTGTGCATTGTTGGTGTGTCTTCTACTAATCAGTCATTTTTTTCATGTTTCACGTTCTTGGCTGACGAAACAGAAGACAGCTACAGGTGGGCACTAGATTGTTTCAAGTCTGTACTAGAACCAGGATGTGTACCAGTTGTAATGGTGATGGACAGAGAAATTGCCTTAATGAATGCTATAAAGGTTGTGTTCCCTCATACTAAAAATCTTCTATGTCAGGTGCACATAAACAGAAACATTCTCGCTAACTGCAAAAAATATTTCTGCAAGGGAAAGGATTTCGAACGTTTCATGTTCGCATGGCAACGTGTCGTTGAGGCAACATGTGAGAATGATATAACTGTGAGATTTAACAACATGTTTGCTGATTTTTCTGAATATCCCGAAGCTTTGACTTATGTCAATAATTCATGGCTAGACAATTACAGGGAATATTTTATATGTGCATGGGCTGATAAATACCTGCATCTCGGAAGCACCACGACAAATCGAGTGGAGAGTGCTCACAGCCAGCTGAAAAAATTCCTAGAGGTTTCGGTGGGGAACTTTGGAACAATATGGAAGGCCTTTCACCAGATGATCAAGTTGCAGCATACTGACATTAAGCGGGCCTTCGGACAGAGCTCTATACAGGTAAATAAGGAGTACTCAGGCCCTCTATATTCCGAGCTTTTGGGCTGTATCTATCAAGGCCCTACAGTACATTAAGCTGGAAGAGGACTTGGTGAGAAAGAGTACTCATCTCAGCAGTGCTACTGAATGCAATCATAAGACAAGGTTGTCATTGGAAATTCCTTGTGCCCATGAGCTGGTATACTTTATTTCTACTTCAAAGTCTTGCCCGTTATGGTTAATACATAAACATTGGAAGCAGCTAACAATGAATGAAGCGACTCCGGTAACTGAAGAGCCTTCGGTTGACATTACAAGTGAATTGGCTGCCATTGTACAGCGATTTGCTATTTCCAATGAATATCAAAAAAAGGAATTAAACGAAAACTACAAGAATTTGTAGATCCATCAAACACTCAAACAATTGAGCCACAGGGACAGTTATCACGCATCAAAGGTAGGCCAAGAGGCAGTTATAAGAAGTTCAGTGATGATTGGAAGTCCACTAAACGTGACCCCTCACACTTTGAACATGTGTTGAAAGCTGAGGCTAACAAGGATTTTAAGAAACCGAGGCTGTCGGGAAAGCTAATTGCACGAAAGAGAACTAACGTTCGTCTGCAACATTCGGCCAGAAACGATCATTTTCTGCGACATATTCGTGATCAGTTGCCAAGTTATTTATCTGCCAATGTACTAGAAGTAGTGGATGTCCCTGGTGATGGACATTGTGATTTTCGTGTTGTTAGTTTCGCCTTGGATTTGGGGGACAATTGGGTACAGGTGCGGAAATCGCTTCATGTTGAACTTGAAAATTACAAGGAGTTTTATGAGGCAGTGTTCGGCAACAATAAAAGAAGGGAGTTGTTAACATCCCTTGAATGCACGGTGACTCCCGAACCACTTGAAAATTGGATGTCCCTACCTGATCTCGGGCTTGTAATTGCATCATGTTATAATGTGGGTGTGATAGAGCTTTCCTGTGATCAAAGTTTTACATTTTTACCTCTTCACTCTATGCCACCCACATCGCCCAAAATGATTTCCATAGGCTTCATCAATGGAAATCATTTCATTTTGATTAAACTAGCTGAAAATTCTCCATTGCCGCCATTATTCACACCTTGGACGAGGTATCATGACTCAATTGCAGAAGGATGGGTACATTGGTACGCATCAAGAAATAAACTCTCGCGGCCGGAGATGGATGACAGTCCAACGACTGGATTGGAGTAATCTAGATCAAAAGAGGTATTCATGTACATTTTTCAATATGCAATACCATTACTATTTTTTTCAACATGCTCTCCATTCATGCATACAGAAATCTCTATGGACGGAAGGATTTTGATCACTTTTTGTACCGTATCGGATGCAATAACATGTAAACATATTTTTGTATATAAATTGTTAATCTCTCTCATTAGCACTACAAGAAAAAATCTATTTAGCAAGGAAAATTAGAAAGGCAAGATAACTACTTGCTAATTAGCATCAAATTTAGCAAGGTAAATGATTTTCTAATTTACCTACAAAATTAGCAACAAATTTTTTTGTTGCAAAATTAGCAACGAATTATTTTGTTGCAAATATTTGTTGCAAAAATAGCAACGAACTTTTTTGTTGCTAAAATAGCAACAAACTTTTTTGAATTAAAATCCAGTCCATTTTTACAATCAATAAAAATCCAATTGTATTTTTGAACTAAAAAAGGTCTTTCACCAATCTCTCATGCGGGTACCGCACAGAAAATTTTCTCTTGACAGGGATGTTGAAATTGTAATTGTTCAAGTGGAAGTGGGCGGCTGATTGGGCAAACCACTCAGACCGTAGCCGGTTAGGCGGCTAGATGTTGGCGGATAGCTGGTTTCCAGCTTCTGTTTTTATTTGTTGCGGTCTGAATCAGTAAGCTCCCTGGGAGACAACCGAGCGATTAGCAGTGGCTAACTGCGGCTGATGCGGTCTAGTTTGTGAGACTGCTTGGAGCTGGCCGGTTCTCTGACTTGCGTAGAGGCAAGCGGTTAAACTGGATAGCGGAGGCTAACGGCACAGTTCGCTGCGTTCTGCTTGCACGGTTAGAAGCTAGCCAAAGTTCGCTGGTATTGAGCACTTGGTCATGATGGTGACAAGTCATTTTGGTTGCCTAGTAACTGTATTTTTGCGCAGCCCAGCCTTGTAAATTGGAATTGGCAAAGAAATGTCATTTCTGAACCCAAATTCCGACGAAACGAACGGATCCTAACTGTTTTTCCTTTGGATATGGTAGATTTTTAATGGTGTGGCTTCGTGCTTTTCTCCCTAAAAAAAGGCATGTGTTTGCTTGATTGATTTTCTCCCTGTGTTGTCTGTTGTTGTCTCAGCCCTTTTTTTGCTCTGTTTTAGGAATTTTTGCTTCGATTTCTTATGACATGGTTGAAATTTTAATGGCTGAGAATTAATTGGCCTATGCTTAATAGATAATGCACATCTAATATATCTATGTTCTTCAGCTTTGATTTTGACGATTATAATTTTTTTCCATCCAATTTTCTCACGTTTCCACATCTCCAACATTACTTCAGTTTTTTTTTGTTTTATCCGAGAAACGTTTGTCACACTTTCTCTCGGTCATGATACAAAACCGCACGCGGCTCTCGACCCGGCTGCCCGCACAACACGACATGCCCTCCGCTGCCGTCCATTGCCTCGATTGCCTATTTCAAGCTTCTGTTCATCCTCTCGTCATTATAGGTTCCTGAAGATCTAAGAAGGAGAACTCCAACCTCCTCCAACATATGAACCTCTATAGGCCTGTGGCAGCTAAGCTGTCAGGAATGTGCCTTAACTGCTCTTTTAAAAGAGCCTTAACGGCTCTTTAGTCAAGGCTCTTTTTAAAGAGCCGTTAAGGCAACGGTTGGGTCAAGCTTTGCCCGGCCTGGTCCCAGGCCAAGCTAAAGCCCGGGTTTTGCCCGGGCTTAGCCCGGGCTGGGCATCAGGCCAGGCTATATGTTGAAATTTGGGCATTGTTAGGCCTTCAAAGCCCGGCATGGGCCTGGATCGGGCCTGCCCGAGCCTGAGCCTTTTAGGCTTTTACCAGGCCGGGCCTAAGCCGGCCATGCAGTCCCGATTTTTATGCTCACCTCTATTCGGCCATGAAAGAAAGATCCCAATTAAAGGCACCAAACAAAAGAACTTTTTTTTGAGTGAATTAACGATCTTTATAATTCTTCTTCTTCTTTTCTTTTGCAAAGTTGCAGTAGTTTGATGTTGTGAAATCGGATCGAGTACCGCGGTAGCGCAACGGAATTCAAATCTGAGCAAAACGATCGCGCAAAATAAAATTAACAGAACGAGATTCCAGGCACACAGACGACAAAGAGATTTTACGTGGTTCGGAGAGAAGCTCCTACTCCACGGGGAGAGCGCGCCGGAGAAGATCCACTAAAAATCACGGAGGTTACAATATTACAAAAGATCAGAAATTGGAAGAAAAAAAAACAATTCCTGGAGCTGTCGCCGGAGCTGTCGCCGGCGATATCGCCGGGCGATATCGCGTCTGCACCAAAGCCGACCCTGTTGCTGCCGCCTGACTCCCTGCTGCCGCCGCCGCCGCTGCCTCGCCGATCCCGCCTGATGTCACCTCTGGACAACCGCACGCCGCCGCTTGCCACCGGGACCAAGTCCCGCCGCCGCCGTGTGCCTGGATCGCCGGTCGAAGCCGCCTACTGCAGCCTCTGCAGCCTGGACGGGAGAATACCCGCCGCCGCCTGCTGCTGCTGCCGCCGCCGGAGCACTGCCGCCGCCGCCACCTGTCGCCGAAGCCTGGGACCAAGTCCCGCCGATGTCACCTCCTGGAGCACGCCGCAGCAACCACCGGGACCGAGTCCCTCCGCTGCCTTCTCCTTTTCCGGCCGCCGGAATTGAGCCGCCTGATGCTCTCTCTCTGGATGTGAAGGTTGCAGGTGTGGTGGTACCTTAGGCTTGTAGCAGTCATGAATTTATAGCTGTAAACTCAATGGCCGAAAAGGAGATTATCTCCTAATTTAGGAATCATGGCTAATAGGGGAAATGATCTCCAAAATAGGAGATTGCCAAAACAAATTTGACCGACTTTCCTGAAACCACCCAATAATTAGGAGAATAATACAGATTAGGAATAGGCCAAGGAATAGGATATCCGGCCAGATTTGATTCTCCTAATTATTTCCAAAAAACCGGGCTCCTCTGATTTAGGAAAGTATGATCCCACGGATCGGTGACTTGGCGCAATCATGACGCTCCGGGAATGTGAGGTGTCATAATCCTAACAATCTCCACCTTGACTCCTCACACGACAAACTCCACCTCCAGCTTGGATCTCTCCTACCGACGACTACGAACCCCCTCTCCCTGGGGTCTCTGCGATTAACATGCACCGGTGCGAGTCAAGTCAAACTTGACTCGCCTCAAAGACTTCTCCCGCATGCTCGCAACGCACTCCTCCACAGGAATCTCCCGCAACACCACGCCTCCACCTCGAACGGACTCCCTCGACTCCTGATGGCGCACACCGACGTGCTCTGTCCCTGCACGACAGATCGGGTCTTCTGCAAGGTGACTCGCACTCGGACTCTCACTGTGCAACTCCACCTTCTTCTGAGTACCCTTGTGATCCTTGGTGGGACACCTGAGCCAGATGGCTCCCCTTGCGGTGCCTGGGCTCTCCTGAGATGACACTCTGCCCCTCTTCTCTACGACTGCAAAGATTTTACATTTGCCAAGGTCCTCTTTCCGCGCACACGCCCTTGCCGCAAATCCTGCCCCGCTCCTCCGCTTGTCCTTCCTAGCTTTTTGCTGAGAGCGGTCTCTGCTCTCTAAAGCTCTATCGAAGGAAACGCGATCTGAGGAGATCGCCTGAAATGCATACGCTACCGTATCCTGTAGCTCACGAGACGGTCTGACCTCTCTCCTCGCATTTCCCCTGGCAATAGTGGTGCCAATCAGTCTGTAGAGAGATCCGGAACGCTCTCCTCTCAAGACTGTCTGCACGCCTCTCCTGACCTCCAAATGTCCATCGTTGCCAGTGAAAGAATACCCGGCAGACTCCAGAGTGCCTAGAGAAAGCAAGCTCTTCCTCAACTCAGGCACATACCGAACGTTGGTGAGGGTCCTAACCACTCCATCAAACATCCTGATCCTGATGCTCCCGACTCCTGATATCTTGCACCCCGACTGGTTCCCCATCCGAACACGACCACCCTCACACTGCCTGAAGCTGGAGAACCATTTTATGTTCGGGCACATGTGGTACGAGCATCCCGTATCCATGATCCAGGAATCTGTGGTCTCAGAATTATGTGACACGTGAAGAACGTCGGCATCGTTCTCATCCTCAGATGCCACCGCAGCCTGATGTGGCTCATGCGGCTGCTCCTTCCTCTTCGGGCAATTATTCTTCCAGTGTCCATCCTCCTTGCAGTAGTGGCACTTCGTATTCCTGCCTCTGGACTTAAACCTCGACCGGTCTTCCTCCTTGCCTCCTCCTCTCGATCTACCCCGGGCTGGGTCATTGCTCCTCACAAATAAGCCCTCGTCAGCTCTAGGGCTCGACTTGCTTCGCGCTTCGTTCGAGAGCAGTGTTGTCATCACTTCTTCCATCTTCAGGGTGTCCTTCCCATACAGAATTGTGGTGACCAGATGATCGAAGGACTTCGGCAATGAAGACAACAGGAGGAGAGCCTGGTCTTCCTCCTCGACTTTAACATCCATACTACGCAACTGGGAGATGAGCCTGTTGAACACGTTCATGTGCTCCAGTAACTGATTGCCCTCGGACATCCTTAAGCTGTACAGCTGTCTTTTCACGTAGAGTTTATTCGTGAGAGACTTAGACAGGTACAGCTCCTCCAGTTTCTTCCACAAGTCTGCCGTAGTCTCAGCTTCGGCCACGTTGTACATCACCTCGTCGGCCAAACACAGCTGAACGGTGCTGATGGCCTTCAGATCCAGCTCCTCCCACTCGTCGTCCTTCTTCCCAGATTTCTCCTTGCCAAGGAGAGCCTTGTGAAGACCTTGCTGCACGAGAACTGCCTTTATGCGTTTCTGCCAAAGGCCAAAATCAATCTTGCCGTCATACTTCGGAATCTCGAATTTTGCCGCCATTGTTTTGCTCGTAGTGCTACTGGTAATCCGATTAAGTTCACGGATCAGATCTGAGAAGATAGGGAGCGGACCGATGGTCGTCACCTACCGTTGACCCAAACCTAAAACGGAACTTACAATCAATCACCTCCGCGGAACCTCCCTCTGATACCAATTGTTGTGAAATCGGATCGAGTACCGCGGTAGCGCAACGGAATTCAAATCTGAGCAAAACGATCGCGCAAAATAAAATTAACAGAACGAGATTCCAGGCACACAGACGACAAAGAGATTTTACGTGGTTCGGAGAGAAGCTCCTACTCCACGGGGAGAGCGCGCCGGAGAAGATCCACTAAAAATCACGGAGGTTACAATATTACAAAAGATCAGAAATTGGAAGAAAAAAAAACAATTCCTGGAGCTGTCGCCGGAGCTGTCGCCGGCGATATCGCCGGGCGATATCGCGTCTGCACCAAAGCCGACCCTGTTGCTGCCGCCTGACTCCCTGCTGCCGCCGCCGCCGCTGCCTCGCCGATCCCGCCTGATGTCACCTCTGGACAACCGCACGCCGCCGCTTGCCACCGGGACCAAGTCCCGCCGCCGCCGTGTGCCTGGATCGCCGGTCGAAGCCGCCTACTGCAGCCTCTGCAGCCTGGACGGGAGAATACCCGCCGCCGCCTGCTGCTGCTGCCGCCGCCGCCGGAGCACTGCCGCCGCCGCCACCTGTCGCCGAAGCCTGGGACCAAGTCCCGCCGATGTCACCTCCTGGAGCACGCCGCAGCAACCACGGGACCGAGTCCCTCCGCTGCCTTCTCCTTTTCCGGCCGCCGGAATTGAGCCGCCTGATGCTCTCTCTCTGGATGTGAAGGGTTGCAGGTGTGGTGGTACCTTAGGCTTGTAGCAGTCATGAATTTATAGCTGTAAACTCAATGGCCGAAAAGGAGATTATCTCCTAATTTAGGAATCATGGCTAATAGGGGAAATGATCTCCAAAATAGGAGATTGCCAAAACAAATTTGACCGACTTTCCTGAAACCACCCAATAATTAGGAGAATAATACAGATTAGGAATAGGCCAAGGAATAGGATATCCGGCCAGATTTGATTCTCCTAATTATTTCCAAAAAACCGGGCTCCTCTGATTTAGGAAAGTATGATCCCACGGATCGGTGACTTGGCGCAATCATGACGCTCCGGGAATGTGAGGTGTCATAATCCTAACAGTTTGATAGTGAGGTTTTGTTTGTATATCTATTCAAAGCTCCTCCTTTTCCTCAAGCTGCTCTCAAGGACAGTGTTTCTTCTTTTTTCTTCTCAGGTACTCTTTAAAAAATGCATGATTGAATGAAATGCTTGATGACGCTGACCCGGTTCGACTCGACGACGCGGAGCGCCACTATAATCTTCGGCCCAACACGAGAAGGGTCTATCGCGACATGAGCCGCCGAACATTTAATTAGCCGCCAATTAATTTTATCAAACATTCTACGCGTAGTTTAATTTTATCGTACTCATCCGATCGACCGAAATGTTAGGTGGTCACGGACGTTCTTTTCTCCATTTTATTTCCTGCGTTTTATTTTGGCTAAAACAATTGAATGGCTAGGATTAGAGGATTGTGATGAGGGGTTGAGAATACTCCTCTTGGGAGGTATTTATACTCCCCATTTTTCAGAATTAGGGCAATGAGAAAAAAATTGGGATTTCCTCCACTTTGCGCCGTTTCTCCCGTGACAAGAGTGATCCGTGAAATCCCTTCGGTGTGAAGCCGTCGGCAGCCCCGGCGTGATACCGGCGGCCCTATCTCCGGCGTGAGGCCGGCATACCCTTCCCCGGCGAACCTCGGACAGCCCGCAGCACCCGTCGCCCGCCAGCGTCCCGCGTTCCAACCCGTCGCCGCCAGCAATTTCGGGCCGTTTGCTCCCCGTCGGTGACACCCGCTCCAACGTGGCCCGACAACATCGCGCCTTCGGTGTACCGACTCTCGTCCGGTTGGGGGTAACGACTTCCCGTCTCCACTCCGTGTGATTCATCTCTTTGTTTTTGTGTTCTTGTGGTTGTGAATGACATAGTGTACGGTTGAGATTTCGAACGAATCGGAGAGTTGAGGGTGTGTCGCTCGTCTCCAATCAATTGAACGGAGAAGGGTCAACACGTGGCGGCTTGTCGCTTGTTGGAGTTACCACTCACTGGGAATAAATCTCCGCCTCAAATTATTGCTCCCACCGCGATCATAGTGTTGAGTTTTGGTTGCGTAGTAGTTTCTAAGATTAATCCGCGGTGGTTAGCGCGTCGTGCACACTACGTGTTTGTGGATTTGCCTCACTCACACGCGGAGGTTGTAGGCGTGTGCACCGTTATTCTCTTTAGGGGTTATTATTTTGTGCAAATCGACCGGATCAGGTAGGTCCATTTCGCTCAATCGAACATCGGCTTCATAGCCCTTGGGAGATCCATAGAGGCTTAGCGAACCTTCGTAAAGGCAAGTGTTTCTCCCTTGCCCGCTTTCGTCGCGCTGATGTGTGGGTGTTATCTATGGCTGTCGAATCGTCAGTATTAAGAGTGTCAATTGGCGTGTGTTGCATCAATGTTTGTTATGTTAATTTTTGTGTGCGCGCTCTTTTTTCATTAATATTGATGGGGTCCCAAAGAAATTTTCAAGCCGATCCGATCCAAAGTGAGAAAGGGCCCGACCGGACCGATGGCATGCCGAGAATTGCAAGCACCCGAGGATACCGGGAAGGCATGTTGGCCAGTGCCTAAGCGCGTGTGGCCGCGCCCCGCGCGGGCGGCATGCGTGTGGGGTGCGTGCGCGTGACCTGCGCACGCCTAGCCTACACGTGCGCGGCCGCAAGGCCGCGCACCCGCGTGGCCTCCAGGCCGCTTGCCCGCACGGCCGCGCGCTACGCGGGCGCCACACCCACGCGCCGCCGGTAGCCTTCACGCCGTCGGCAACCTCGTCGTCGCCAGCAGCCCGTTCCGCCGCCGGCGAACCTTGGCCGCCCTCTTCACTGTCGGTTTCCTCCGGCCGCCGCCGCCTCCAGGCACCCTGCCCGGGCCTCCCGAACTGCCCGGGGGAAGTTTTGTTTGTATATCTATTCAAAGCTCCTCCTTTTCCGCAAGCTGCTCTCAAGGACAGTGTTTCTTCTTTCTTCTTCTCAGGTACTCTTAAAAAAATGCATGATTGAATGAAATGCTTTTTATGTCAATTTTTGTGTGAGCTCTCTTAATTCATTATTATTGATGGGATCCCCATGAAATTTTCGAACCGATCCGATCCAAAGTGAGAAAGGGCCCGACTGGAACGATGGCATGTCGAGAATTGCAAGCACCCGAGGATACCGGGAAGGCATGTTGGTCGGCGCCTAAGCGCGTGTGGCCGCGCCCCGCGCGGGCGGCATGCGTGCGGGGGTGCGTGCCCGCGACCTACGCACGCCTAGCCTACATGCGCGGCCTACCCGCGCGGCCGCCAGGCCGCCCACCCGCATGGCCTCCAGGCCGCGCACCCGCATGGCCTCCAGGCCGCGTGTTGCGCGGGCGTCACACCCGCGCGCCGCCGGTAGCCCGCACGTGGCCTCCAGGCCACGCCGTCGCCAGCGGCCCGTGCCGCCGCCGACGAGCCCTGGCCGCCGCCTCCGGGCACCCTGCCTGGGGGGGAGGGGGCACTCTTGTCATTTTGGCAAAAATGGTGATCCGCGAAGAGCGCAACCGTCAAAAGCTTTGTGGACTTGGAATATTTTCCAGTCGGAACGCTCCCACCAAAGATCAGCGAGCTCAGTATCGTCTCAAGGCCGGAGCGTTTCCATCGAGGCTCTGAATGTTGGAAATTACCTGTTTAGGTGGACTCGATTCATCGAGACGTCCCGTGAAGTCATACGTGAATATTTGGTTTATTCGGACTCATACGAGCGCGCGTTAGTTCAGTCGCGCGAATGGTCGAAGCATGTGATAGGTGTGCCCGACCGTCTCGTACATTCAGTCGCGAACCCGGTCTCGCCCTTGGCACAATTAAAGTATAGTCATGAATGCGGTTTTAATAGAGTTTATTTGGGTTTTTAATGGAATTGATTTCATCCATTAAAAACAAAAACTTGTAACTCCTATTTTGGGTATTTTCCTATTAATACCTAAATTTATGTTTCATGAACTAATTCCATTTGGGGTGAACAAGGGTGAATAGCCGGTAGGGCAAAATCCCGATTGCTTTTAGAAACTGTCCGCCTTCATCTTCCTTCTCCCAGCCGCCGGTGTTCATCCTGCTGTTCGAGCCTTGCAGATCCACTGCCGGTCCTAAAGCTTGTTGTTTTTCTCTGTTGAAACTGCCAAGATCTGCTGTTCGGACTTTGGAACGCCATCGCCGTCCGGGTCTTGCACTTCCTTCAGGCTTCAGATCTCAAGAATAATAAACAGATCAAGTAATCTCTACAGGTAACCCTTTTCTTTTTCCTTGATCTGATCCAACAGCAGCCCGCTTCTTCATCGGCACCATATTTGCCATCTCTTATTCAGATCTGGATTATTTTTGATTTCAATTATTCTAGGTATATTGTTTGATTTTACCATTCAGTAAAGCTAATCAACATGAACGTCTCCATTTAGAGATTTTAGTGTCCAAATCTGTAGCTTTGATCTGCAATTTTTATAAAGAGATAGTAATCTCTATAATTAATTTTATATGCAGTGCTTTAACACTCATTTGTTAAATAAGAGATTGTAGCATTTCTAATGTTGAATTAATTTTCATATGCCCTGTGTGCTAACCCTTTTTCGTTGTAGAAGCTATAACAATTTTGTATGTTAACGGGCTGCGTTAACGTTACGAACTTCATAAGGAAAAACACCCCGAGGTTGTTGGGAATGGCCGCTATCATGAAGCACGAGCTCGAGTCCAAGAACGGTACAATCTAACTTCCGCACTTCAGTTATCGTTCTGTACAAGCTCTTTACATTTCGTGTTCTTAATCTTAGAAAATAATTTCTGCATACACTCCAAATTAGAGAATAATAACATTTTGGTTAAATCGATCCCTAGGAGTTTTGTGTGCCGCTATATTCTGTAGAATTTTTCGTTAATATAAATTTGTCGTAGCAACATAAAACTCCTAAAATTTATAACACTGAAGACTTAATTGTTTTTCCTCATTTACCGTACTTGTAACGGAGTAGCGTCTTGTCGTCCTCCGATATCAAACCAATCTTTGTAACACTCCAAGAAGCTAGTGTATTTTGGCTCAGCACAGTTCCAGCCGCGTGGTTTTACACCCTTTGCGGGTTTTACACCCTTTGCGGGTTTTCCACGTCAAAAATATCTCTTGTTCGTTACAGCGGTTTTCTTAACTGATTACACGCCCGGCTCGACTCGGAGCTAAGTCGGTCCGATTCTCCAGGTCAGGGAAAAAGCCGGGTGACCCGCAACAAACATGAAGTGAAAATAAGGGTGTTTATTTTGTTTTCAAGCTAGAAGAAAGCATACAAGAGCTAGTTGACAATCTTGAAGCATTTGCTTGAGAAGGAGATAAGAGGGATTGCAACATAGACCAGACTCTCATCAATCATTTGATGCTTATTAATCTTCATCTTCTTCAATCACAGCCAGGGAGAGCCATAGATGGGAGTAATCACAGACTTGACTTTGAGATACTTCTCCAGGCCCTCAAGGCCACAATCTTTTCCAAAGCCGCTCATTCTAACCCCGCCAAATGGGATATCTCCGTCAATAACCAGGTAGCAGTTGATCCAAATCATGCCCGCACGAATCGACCGGCTGATCCGATTCGCCGTGTTCAGGTCCTTCGTCACCACCCCCGCGGCCAACCCATACCTCGTGTTGTTGGCCTTCTCAATTGCTTCCTCAATTGTCCTGCAAGCATTAATTCCATGATTAAGCCATTGAAACTAATAACATACTGAAACATTAACTGTCAAAAACATGATCTTTATACATAAAAACACTAACTTGAAAGCATCAAAGCTTAGTTAAAATTGTTCCATCACAACTGCAAAAACTGAAATGCTTACTTGAACTTCATGATGGACATGACTGGGCCAAATATTTCATCTCTAGCTATTAACATATCCTCCTGAACATCAGTAAAGATTGTGGGCTCAATGTAGTACCCTTTGTCGCCTATAGCATTTCCGCCGATCAAAATCGACGCTCCCGATCTCTTACCAGATTCTATGTACCTGAGAATCTTCTCAAATTGCTCCTTATCAACCTGCACACTTCAAATTCTTGTAAAAAAAAATTGAGTGTTGTTTTGTAATAATAACATAAGAAATGTCATTCATAATGTATACCTGAGGACCTTGATGAACTTGGGGGTCAAATGGGTCTCCCACAACCCAATTTTCGACATTTTTGGCTACCTTCTTCGTAAATTCATCATAGATCCCCTCCTGCACGTAAATGCGAGAACCCGCGATGCACATTTCTCCCTGCATATATAATTCATGTTTGCGACGCTCATAAGCACAGCCGCTTGAATTTATAGAACATGTTTTGCTTTTTGGTTTGAATTGTTAGAGATTTCGATCGAATTATTCAAACTCGATCAACCGATATTTACAAAGTTATCTTAACCTCGCATATCAGGGCTCGGTTTGGCACAACGACAGTTCGCATTAAAAAAAAACATTTCATGCATTTCAATAACATTTTTTTAATATCAAATAAGTTTTTAGCAACAAAAATATGCCCTATAAAAAATCTAGATAAAAAAACTTACTATGATTAATACAATGATATAAAACTCCGTGCAAATCGAATCAGTTCTACACGGTTCCAAGAATCTGGAACTCAATTTAACCGCTCAAATCAGTGAAACCAAACCTAACAGAATTATTAGGTTAGATTTATGTGGTTTAAAAAATTAAAACATAAATACATAATTTAAGAGCAGCAATAAAAATAAAATAGAATGATATTTATCTAAGTAAAAAATTGAAACATAAATTTATTTTTATATTATTTGAAATGAAAATTAATTATATAAATAATATATAATATCATATTATTAATATAATATTATTTTTATAAAAAATTTATATGATTCAGCTCAATTTATATTTAAAATTGTAAATTGAACTGAATCACCCTAAAACTGAATCCATCCGGGTTGGTTCCTGGTTCCGCAGATGGATTCGATTTGATTATGTTGTTAAGTTGGTTTTTGCTTATTGTTTATATCCCCTAAATACAAAAAAAAATAGATGCATTTCTTCCATCTAAGATTATTGTGGGAGCGTGCACATCAAACTGTTGATTCTTAAAGAAACAGCATGATAGATCGAAATACTGACAATACTGACAGTATTTTTAGAATACTGCAGTATTCTGTGAAAACAACTCAGTTGCAGAACACTAGATCGTATGACCGTATTTAATGCCCTACCTAAAACTTGGCGGGAGAAACGCACCTAATTTTTTTTCTAAATACATTATACTACCATATAAGAGTAGGGGTTCATGAGAAAGAGAGGATAGAAATTGCCTTATTGATGAAGACAGATTGCCAAGCAACCTGGGCAGCCACGTCGACATCGGCATCGTCGAAGATGATCAATGGAGATTTTCCTCCCAACTCCAGCGAGACGCTCTTGAGATTGCTGGCTGCTGCTGCTGCCATTACTATTTTCCCTACTTCTGTTGATCCAGTGAAGCTCACCTGCAGTGCAGGAATACGAGGTTATAACATATACATATATAAATAATTACTCAAATTTTTCTTGTAAATTAGCATAATTAGTGAGAGCATCCCTCTTATTTTTGAAATTACAAAAAACTCCTCTTAAGTTTTCATTTCATTACAAAAACGTTCTCTGGTCTTTTCATTTCATTGCATCCATGAAAAAATATGTCCTTGGACACTGTACATCGAGGGGATGTTGTTGTGCATGGATGTTATGAAATTAAAACTTCAAGGAAGATTTTGTATTGAAATGATAAATTTAGGGAAAATTTTTATAATTTTAAAAATAAGAGAAGTGTTGTCAGTAATTTATTACTGAAATTACAAAAACCTCTCCTAAGTGTTATAAAACATAACATTTATCTCCTCTCAAGCTCACATTTCATAACATCCATGCACAAGAATACCTCCCTCTAAAAATATACTCGGAGGAGAGATATTTTTGTGCATGAATGTTATGAAATGTGAACTTCATGTGAGATAAATGTTATGTTTTGTAAAATTTACCGGAGGTTTTTGTAATTTCAATAATAAGAGGGTACAATTTCTGATTAATTAATAATTAAGAAGTAATAATTAAGAAGTTGTAATTAATTACGGCGTCGACGTCCATGTGAGAAGCAATGGCGGCTCCGGCGGTGGGTCCAAAACCGGGAACAACGTTGATGACTCCGTCGGGAACGCCGGCCTCCTTGGCCAATTGTGCGAGATACAGGGCGGAAAGGGGTGACTGCTCCGCCGGCTTGACGACGACGGTGCAGCCGGCGGCCAGCGCCGGAGGGACTTTGAACGCGAACGCCAATGTCGGAAAGTTCCAGGGAATGATGTGCCCGACCACGCCGACGGGCTCCTTGAGTGTGTAAGCTTGGAATTTGCCGGCGCACTTCAGCGTCTCTCCGTGGATCTTATCGGCAGCGCCGGCGTAGTACCTGATGATGCGGAGCGCGAACTGGATGTCCAAAGCCTCCGACATGTGCACCAGCTTACCGGCGTCGATGGCATCGAGCATGGCGAGCTTTTCGCTGTGCTGTTCGATCAAGTCGGCCAGCTTCATAAGTATCCTTCCCCTCTCCTGATTGAAGCAGGCCAGGAACTCAAGAAGTGTGATTAATTTAGAACAATTAATTAATGATATATAAGTAATTAATAATAAAAGGCGTTTATATTGACAGCTTAACTATGGCTATTGACAACCCGTCTATTTCTATAGTTTCTGTTATATTTGGGCTGACAATAGTCACAGACGGTCTGACAATATATATAAATGATCTTAATACAGAGTATAATTAATTGTATACATACATAACCGGAGATGCGAGGCCAGGTGCCATGGTCGAACGCCGCCCTCGCAGCTTTGACGGCAATGTCGATATCCTCCTTATCGCCTTCGGCAACGTCGGCGACCACGTCGCCGGTTCGAGGATCTCTCGTCTCAAATGTCTTGCCTATTTTTTTAGTAATAAATGTACAAACATCATTACATTGAGAATATTAGGCATCAATATATAGCAACATCATTAAAAAAACAATCAATCAAATAATAAACAACTAAATAAATAGACAAATCTCACATAAGTGAGAATTGAACTCATGACCTTCCTATCACGAGGCCTCAACATATTCAATTGGGCCGAGCCTCATTGATAATGTCTTGCCTATTAATAATTAAACCTACAATAAATTCAATCCAAAGCACAGGCTTAAATATTAAAAAAAGACTCATTGGGCTTATTTGGGCCTATTTGGGCCCATTTGATTTCTTAATTTATATAGGAGGACGAGGTCAAATTTCTAGATAATTTTGATAACACTTAAGGCTGTGTTGTGTTTTGCGCCCGTGAGATCCGACAAAAATGTCATTGTCATATCAAAATTTTATGCGTCAAACTCGTTTTTTTTTTGTAACATTTGTGATATCAAACATACATTTTATGACAATGACGTTTTTTGTGCAACCTCGCCGGAACAAATAGGCTGTGATAAGCCGCTCCAAACGCAATCTAAATTAGATGACAACACATGCGCCAAAGCTCTTATAATTTAATAATGTTGATGCTCTAATGAGATTGGAAGACACATTAAGAGTTTAAGACAAAATAATTTAGGGAAGACACAATTATATATGCAATAAGACAAAAATTAATTTAGAGCGTTGTTGACTTGTTGTTATGTGAACATGAAGTATGGCTATGCGCACACACGCAGAAAACTCACATTTAATTGTGTTTCCTGCTTCACCCTAATACCATTAAACGCACACCACACCGAAAAGGGGCATCCAGTTCGCGTGTTCCACACCCCACAATGTGATTCATCGCTCTCGCCGCGCTTCATTTTAGAGCCCGAGCCGCCGCCGCCCTTCATCATCACTTCTTCTTCTCCTACTGGAATCACCTATTTGTGGGTTCCTACTCTCCTTACAGCGGCTTGCGTGCTCGCGTATAGTGTTCTATCGAGAATTCGAGCATCCTTCCTCCTCAAGAAACCCTAGATTGCCTGTCTCTCCATCCCAGGGCTATTGTGATAACATATACCATTCCAATCATCCAGAAATTAAGATATATTATTAACCGTAGCGTGCAAGTTTGATGATAAAAAGGTTAGGAAAATACTTTTAAATTTTTTGAAATTATTATAGCGTTCATTCTCAAACTCGCCTATTTCGGCCCTAAGTTCGGATGAAAAATGATGAGAATTGTGTTAGGTAGATGGCCAGCGTAAAATTTAGTCACTCTTTTGAATATGAATCATTTGAGAAATTATGCAATTAGCCGACCCCACTATGGTGGAATAAAGGCTTGAGTGTTGTTGTTTTTGTGTTATTATAGTGTTCATTCTAATGTTGTTTCAAACACCTAATTAACTTGAAGCCCAGTAATTTTAATGGGAAGACAATTAATAACAAAAAAAATCACATTTACAATTTAGCGTGTACTTAAAAAAATGAGTTGCAAATATAACTTGTTGGTGTGCACATATTAAAAATGTTCACAACCTTACTTTATGTGTCTATAACATTGCTCTTAATTTATTGTTTTAAAGAAAATTAACCTTTTATGATGGTAAAGCTTTTGAAAAATTTAAATAGGCCCGCCGAAGACGTTCGATGCAAGCGGGACCAAACCGACCGTCTATTATGTTTGTTAAGACTCGATGTAGATTTGTTAGGCGTGGAGATCCCGACCAATTCAAACACTGTAGTCTTCCACAAACGCCCATGTCGGGCAAATTTGACAAGGTCGCGTTAGCATTCTCTCCAAACACGGCCCTTTTGAAAACAAAACAAAACAAAACAAAACAAAACAAAAAAAGGTGGTCCTAAAAGGGGCCTAGCATTGGAAAAAATATTTGGTACATTGAGGGGAGCATTTTGTTGCTTTATCATATAATATATCTTTTTTTCGAGGATGGAACTATTAAGATAATATATAATTATATGCAGGTTCACTTCGGTTATATGCAGGCCATATAATTTCATAATGATTATGTACAGGCCAATTTATACGAGCTCATCATTTTCTATGATTTATTGATTTTTTTTATTTGACCTACATTTATTCTTGAATTGTACACAACCAAAAATGATCTGAATATAACATGACCCGACTAATAATTTTCCCTAACGCGGGACTCGTTTGAATCGGCGTCACAGGAAGTAGATTGAAAGCTATGAATAAAAGGTTGTTGTCTTCGGAGCTAATTTGAAATTCCTTCATTTATAAAAAGCGGGTATTAACTATTAAGTATGTAAATTAAATTATATAAATCTTAATTACTCCAATACAATTATACAAAGTTAGTGAGAGAGAGGAACAGAAAGAGAGAGAGAGAGAACAGAGAGAGCGAGAAAAAGAGAGAGATCCATTCCTCTTCTCTGTACTAATAAAGAAGTCGCAGCATTGAAACTAATTAAAGAAATATTTTCTACTCAGATTTATTAATTTCTCCAAAAGAAGGTTAATTAAGAGAGAGATTCATCGCTGTTCTTAAAAAAATCTAAAAAAAACAGAGGAAGAGAAGAGAGAGAGGGCGGGGGGAGAAAGATAGGAAGAAAATAATATGAATTTTGAAAATAAATATCCTACTTAAATTTCTCATGAACACTGAGGACGAAGAAGAGAAAACCCAGAGAAATGAATTAATAAAATTATGCATCAGCAGATCCGTCGCTGCAAAAATATAAGCTTAATTATAACTACCGAATGATAAAGATAGACGAACCAGAGACGGAGTCAACGAAGCTGCCATTGATGAAGAGCTTTGTGAACTTAATCTCCGGGAACTTCAGATCAGAGCTAACTTTGCCGGCCATGGTTTTCCGGCGGCTGAAAACTACCTTCCGGGAATATCGCCGCCCTCTCCGTTCCCAAAAATACCCCGCTCACTCCTCACTCTGCGCCTATCGTCCCTTTCTCACTCCAAAGATGTGACCTTTGAGCGTTTGAAGGGCATGGGTTTGCTCGCTGCAGAGAACATTTGTTAAATAGATATAAGCTTAGAGAGAGAAAGATAAGCTTAGAGAGAGAGAGAGAGAGAGAGAGAGGCTTTGCTGGCAGAATCATCGTATAAATTAAACAAAATAAATTATGAAATAATTATTGTTATGCTCAAATATTGATGCTTACAACATTATCAACGGGGCAATTTGGCGTCCAAGTTTTGTCCCAGCGCGAATTCAGGTACCGCGCGATCACTGTAAGCGGCTAAGAATTCATGATTCATGAGTCATCACCACCGTATTCGGCGGTGACACTTGATGCCGTGAAAATGAGAGCGCGCCGACAACGGAGCGATAAAACAATGGAGTGTCTGTGGCCCTAAGTTCTAAAAAAGCGTCAAAAATAACGTTTTTGTAAGGTAATTGTTGTTGGTCACTCCGTTTTTTTTTCGGTCCGGAGAATCGGATCGTTTTAGCTTGGAATTGGACCGGATGTGCAAACAGTCAATGGAAACACGACAAAAAATGACAAAAAAATTTGACGTGGAAAACCTGAAAATGGTGAAAAACCACATGGTTGGATTTGCGTCTGGCCAAAATTTACTATTTCGTTTGAGTTTACATGAGTTGATAGATTTTCTCGGATGGTGATAGATCACCTCTCTTTTACAAGTTTTGAATATGAAAATATCAAAAATAGACAAAGTCCTTGAAGTCTGGGTGGGAGCGCTCTAGTGGGGAAATCGCAAAGTTCTCGGAGTCTCGATGGAAGCGCTCCTGCTAAGACGGAGCCTTGATGAGAGCGCACCTGTGCAGAAGAATGGCACGCCCTTGAAGCCTTCAGATACATTCACACTAGAGAGGGAGCGGAGCGAATTCAGATCGGAAGTATGATCTAAGTCTCACATCCATGCCGAAAAACGTCAGAGCTCTTTTTAAGCTCAAGAGTTGTTTGCCTTCAAATGAGGGTCTGAGGGCTATTTTATAGTTTTCTGAAGGGACATGCTGGTAATCGCGTCGGGGCGCACTTTGTGTTGACAAATAGCGCAGCTCCATTGCGATCACCTAGATCACAAATTTTCAAGAAAAGACGGACGTGCCCCCCCCCCCCCCCCCCCCCGGAGCAGCCCAGGCAGGGTGCCCGACAGTGGCTGCGACGCGCGCATGAGGCGTGTGCACGCCCAAGGGACACGCACGCCCAAGGGGCATGTGCGCCAAAGGGGAGGGCAGTGTGCGTGCGCCCAAGAAGTTAGCGCGAGTTGCGCTCGCGCGCCATCCCTACTCCGGCGTGTTGCGCTTGTGCTCGGGTCGGCTGTGCATACGTACGCTTCTCCTCACGTGGTCGCTTGTTCCCCCTGGCCTGACTCAAATATTTAAGGGGAACCCCATCAGTAACAATGAGGATTATAGAGAGTTGCAAAAAAAAAATTATCGTTGACATTTTCCACTCAACGAAAATGGAGCAAAATGCCCAAACAAGTAAAGCCCAAATCTTTACATCTTGGTCGCCTCTTGGCCGCCCAGCGCTCGAGCGGCCTTGGCCATGGTCGTCCCCACAAGGGCCGACCCTACGCCGCTCGGCGCTCGGGTTAGCTCGACCTCGGTCGCTCCCGCTGGGGCGGCCTCCCCTTGGCCGCCCGAAGCTCGGGCGCCCCGGCCGGCTCTCGCAGCACCCTCGGCACAGGTTAGTGTACCACCCCCACAAGTTGTTCAGGAAGTGGACTCTGAGTACTCGCAAGAAGCCAGTACAGGACACCCCGCCCGCCAGGCTAGGGCCGTCGAAACCGGTCCACTCCACCAGCACCAGCGGGCGGGTTCCCCCAAGGACCCAGCAAGAGGCAAGAATATAGGAGATAAGGGAACTATTAGAAGAGGAGATTGCTCAGGTCGGCCGTCGTGCCACGCACATCCACCGCCCCATGAGAAACAGATCATCGTTGGCGCCAGAAGTCTAGGCGCATCCGGTCCCAGTAGGGTTCAAGTTGCCAAGTATCGAACGCGATGAGCTGCTCTGCCAGGTTTTCCCCGCCACGTTGAAGGGCCAATCCAGAACAAGGGGAAAACCCTCAAGAAGTTTTTCTATTAGTTCACCGCGGAAGCACGTCAGATCCCTAGGGTGGACCTTGAAATCCTGCACAGAGTCTTCTTAGGGGGGACTCCAGCCATGTGGATTCTACTCCGTCTTGATGAGGGAAATAGTCCCCAGTTACCCAGACCTAGTGCACAGAATTGAGGCTCAGATCGTGGCCGACAAAGCGATCGAGGCGCACCATCGACAGTTCGAGGGAGACAGGAAGAGGAGGAGATAGGAAGCAGTACCGAGGCACTAGGAGGAGCGTCGAATGAATCCCCGCCATCAGGAGCAACACATGGACCAACCCCCCCCCCCCCCCCCAAGCGTATCAGGATTATACCCCTCTCAACACTTCTCATACTAATGTACTCTACGCCATCCGAGATGACCCGGTGCTACGGATGTCATGAGAGATAATCGTGGGCAAGGGAGATCAGGCAAAGTACTGTGAATTTCAAAGAGGAATGAGACATTCCACTAAGGAGTGCGTCAAGTTGAAGAACGAAATTAAACGGCTCATTCGTCAAGGAATTCTCAGAAGATTTCTTCAGGACAAGACACGGAACCAACCAGTCCAACATTGGAGGGAGCAGCCACCTGTGCCCTAGGAAGCACAGGAGGGCATGCAAGTTGTTAAAACGTTGAGACCATAGTCGGTTCCCTATTCGCCATCATAAATTCCTTTACGTAGATCTAGATCAGGACCGATCAGAACACGTCGGCGAAGGAAAAGATCAGCTTCGAGGACGAGGATCTAGAATGATTACTGATACCACACCAGGACCCGTTGGTTATAACTGCCAAAATCGGTGACCCGAGCTTTCACGTCGAGCGATTATTGGTGGATAAATGGTAGCTCGGTCAACGTGTTGTTCATGTCGGCCCTCCGAGGAATGCACATCTCTAAGGAAAAGATCCAGCCGACAATGGGTCTGATTTACGGATTCAATGAAGGACCAGTCCCAGTCAAAGGAACAATTACCCTCCCGATTACTGTAGGAGAGTTCCCAAAACAAGTGACGCATTAGATCCAATTCGTAGTTGTAGAATCGGAGTTGTCGTACAACGCAATCTTCGATCGCCTGCTCCAGACAGCATTTAGGACAATTCTTTTAATTCTCTATCTCGCCATGAAGTTTGTCACGTTAGTAGGAATCAATGGCGCCAAAGGAAACCAGCAGGCAGCATGGACATGCTACCTACAACAAATGCGCCCTGGGCAAGGAGCAACCCTATATACAAGTAGGTCTCGAGCAAGTGGGTCAAGAGAACCTAAAAGATAGAACTTAAAGACAGGAATAGGACCGCAAAGCTCCATTATGTTCCGTCTTCTTAATCCAACCTTTTTTCGTCTTTTGTTTGTCTAGAACAACCACTATTGATAATATAAAGTCGTGAGCATAAACTATCTTTGTTTTCCTTTCAATCAATAGATGTTGTGTTTTCTCGTAACTTTGCTATCGCGGGAATGGGTTAGGGACAATCCCTGATGACTCACACTTACACTAATATAGGAATTCAACAATACAAGGGTTTATCCCTTGTCATCGTTTTCAGGGATGATCCCTCGCGAACTCCCCATTGATGCGGATTTAAGGTTCATCCTCCTCCTTCGCAGTAGGTCGAAGCCTACGCTAGGAATCACCCCTTGCCATCCTCCTATTGCTCCCAGACCCAGCGACCTCCCACTGTCGTCGATCAAAGGTTTTGCCCTTATCCGCCGCAGTAGGTCACGACGTCGCCAGGGCATGCCCCCCTCGTGTTCGCCAGCAGTTCGAAGCGTCTGAACTTCATCATTTCCCCAGGACCATGTCTTCGTGACCTCCCACTGCCGCCGATCAAAGGTTTTGCCCTTATCGTCTGTAGTAGGTCACGGTGTTGCCAGGGCCAGCCACCCTTGTGTATGCCAGTAGTTCAAAGTTCTGCCCTTCACTGTTTCACCAGGACCACGTCCTAACAACCTCTCACTGTCGTCGATCAAATATTTCATCTTTATCCACTGTAGTAGGTCGAGGCGTCGCCAGGGCCTTCCCTCCCTCACGCTCTCCAGCGGTTCGAAGATCTGCACTTCACCGTTTCTCCGAGACCACGTCCTTGCGACCTCCCACTATCACCGATCAAAGGTTCGCCCTTATCCGCAATAGTAGGTCGTGGAACCATCGGGGCCTGCCCCCCTTACGGTTTCCCAGGTTCGAAGGTCCGCCCTTCACCACAATCTTCAGCGACATCCCCATATCGGTAAGACGGACCTATCATTACATGGCTAAAAGGGTCCACCCTTCGCTTTGATAGTATGTCATGAAATCAATTGGGTCTCGTCCTCTAATTTCCAACTTCGAAGAAGCAAGCCGGAAATACTCACAGGCAGTGCCGCAATGAACATTACAAGCAAACACATAAAGTTATCAATAAGTTAAAAAAGTAATCAAAAGCTCATATGCCAACAATATAGAAATATAATACATAATATAAGAATAAGCATGCCACCAAGGCAACAAGTATACAAGCCAGTACAAAATGCAACGAGTTAGGAGTCTACTCCTCATCATCAACATCAAACTCAACACACTCATCCTCAGAGAGATCGTAAAAGCCAAGATCGATAACATCGCACTCACATTTGTGAGTTATCATCTGAAGTGTCTTCGCCATCCCGCAGCGGAACGGCACCTCCCGCACGTCGGCCAACTCGAGCTCCACCTCCTTCATCCAGGCTTCTTCACGGAACTTCTCCGAAAGCTGACAACAATCCTGCTTGAAGTCAATAGAGTCTTTGTACTTCGTCACTCCAACTGCCTTCAGCTCGGCAAGACACTCATGTAGGAAGGTGCTCTTCCTCGGACTCTAAGCGGGAAACGTACCCATGCGCACTCTCCAGATGTCACGCTGTCTTCTCCAGCAAAATTTTCTTCTCCTTGAGCTCCTCACGCAACCGTGTCACCTCAGCCTTTAACTCAGACTCAATCTACTGAAAGTGATAGATGTCGCAATCATGCCTCCCTATCAAGTCAGAAAGGGAACCTTCCGTTTCTCTTAGCTTCCCCTAAAAGGATAGGTACTCGTCTTTTATACCAACGTAATGATCGTTTCAAGTGAGGGAAATATGAGCTTGTACTTCAATCTGCAATAAAAGAAGCAAGATAATTCAAAAGCAATAATGTGAATTAAAACCAAATAATGCACTCACCTCATTATTCATTGCCGCCAAAGAAGAAGAAACGTGATTTACCTTCGGCTGAGACGGGGCAGGAGCATCCTCATGATGAACCTGGAGGGCATAGGAACCCAACACCTCAAGGTTCGGATCATCTGGTGTAACTCCGTCGATTTTGGAGCGACAAGGAGCCACCACCTCTGAACTCCCCTTTAGTTGTGTAGAGGGGATACGCACAGGGACCGAGTCACTGCAACCTTCAAAAATCAGCTTCCTCTTCCAATCACGGCCCAAAGGGACGGTAACAGAATGTTCCAGGTAGACTGAAAGGTCACACAGCAACAAGCACTTCTCCACGAACAGAGAGATGCTGAAAATAGGGTTCACCAGTTCGTGGGGCTCGGTAAATCCCAACATCGGCGTGAACTCGTGTTCACGCCCTTTCACTCGACGACATTGATCGGGCAGGGTGCTCCACAGTTCCGACCACTCCCAACAATTCCGAACATATCCATACATTGTGTTCCCGTGACGCATGTCTGTCTGGTTCTTGAACACTAACCAACTCTTGTTGCTATAAAATTCAATACGGTTGCCACTGTTGGCGCACATCTCGCACAAGTCTCTGAAAAGATTCAACGAGAATCTTGAACTTTGCACCTGGAAGAAGGCTATAAGTCTCATGATGTGCGGCATGGTGAGAGGGGTAAATTGTGATACTGGTACACCGCAATGCTTCAAAATCTTTGTTACCTCCTCGCACGCCGGCAATTGAAGCCTCGCTCTCATCGACGACTCGGACAACGTCATCCACCCCACCGGAGGATTCTGCACCCATTGCTAGGCATGTGGAATTCTTATCTCAAAACTTGAGGGAATGTTGTAAACCCCCCCCCCCCCCATGTGGTGATTTGCTCTGATATAAGCGAGGAACGCATACGCATCGGCCGACCTTGGGCAGTTCGCCTTGGAACCTGAATAGAGATACATGTCAAAATGACAAGAATAAGAGCTGAAACATTGGCACAGGACAACTCGAAGCACCTTCATATTCCGCACACATAGGCAAGGGAACGAAGACACCGCACACCCAAACGCCCAGCGTGCCCAGTCAAGCATAATGCATGCAAGCGAACAACCACGCTCGCCATCCGCACTGGCTTGCACAGCATGCGCAGGTGCGCATTGCGCACGCACGAGCATGGCTTGTTCACACACTGTGCGCGCACAACACCCACGCGCATCGTGCGCGCAGGTGCACACCACGCGTGAGTGCGCACTGCGCGTGCGGGCCGTACCGCGCGTGCGCGTAGGTGTGCATTGTGCGTGCATCGCGTGCATGTGGGTGCACACCACACACGCACGCGCAATGCACGCTGGTGCGGATCGCACACGCGCACAATGTGCGGGGGTGTGCCCCCCGCGCACACACAAGACTTGAGGGTGCAAACCTCGCTCGCACGCGTGCAGCCGTACAGCCCGCATGCGTGTGTGCACCGCGTACGGGTGCACGACCCTATGTCCGGGCAGCTCTTTTCTGCACTCCTCCCGCCTTGCTACTGGTCGTACCTTACCAAAAATCCGCCTAAGGATGAACGCCCACCCCCCCCCCCCCCCCTCCGCACTCCACTCGCTCCGGCTCTTGTCTCAGAGGGCTTTGGGGAAAATGATGGGGTCGGCCCCGATTTATAGGAAAATACGGGCTACAAATAACTGGGTTCCCCTCTCACCCTAGTAGAAAAATGGGGAGTTATAAGCGTAACCACAACACACGCGATCCACGCGCCCAATCTATGTTATAACCGTTGTGCACGAGATCCCAACCACCGCACGGGAACCCATGCGTCGGTCGCTCCCTCGACCGCCCCTTGGCTGCCTTGCGCTCGGGTAGCCTTGGCCACGGCTAGCCGCCCAGCCCCGCAAGGGCCGGCCCTAGGCCGCATGCCGCTCGGGCGGCCTCGACCTTGGTCGACCCTGCTGAGGCGGCAGCCCCTTGGACGCCTCATTCCCGGGCAACCTCGGCCCTGTCTGGCCCCGCAAGGCCAAGCCGCCTCTCGGCCGCTCGTCGCACGGGAGGCCTCGGTCGGGGTCGATCCTATGAGGGCCAACCATTCCTTGGTCACCCGGCGTACGGGCGACCGCGGTCGTGACCGAACTCGAAGGGGACGACCTGCCCTTGGCCTCCCTGGCCAAGGGCTGCCTCACCAAGGCCGGCCACCCCCTCTCCTTTGGTTGTGGCTGGCCTCGGAGGGGGCGGCTGCACCTTGGCCTCCCGGGTCAAGGGCGGCCTTGACTAGCCACGTCAATGCCCCCCCCCCCCCGGTCGTAGCCGGCCTTGAGGGGGACGGCCGCCCACTGGCTGCCCAAGACAAGGGCGGCCTTGGCCGCTCGCCGTGAAGGGGAGGGGCGGCCGCCGGCCTTGCCAGGCCGTCGAAACTGTCGGGTCGCCTTTTTACCGGGCGGACCTTTTTCAAACCGGGGGCAGGATTATCATTTCTCTAAAAATGGTGAAGCGCGTGCTCAAATCTGGACGTTCATATTGGTCAGTTTGATAGTTATTGGGTGAGATTACCGGACCGCCCTTTTAAAAGTCTATAAATAGCCCCTTTCTCTTCTTCATTTGGATACTTTTTCCGGATTCTGTACTTTCTCTCTACTTCTTGTTTCTCTCTACTCTCATTTTCCTCCCCACAAGACCTCCACCAAGGAACTCCGTCAAGATTCTTCAAGACGAACAAAGTCGCCCTGTGCTGTGTCAAGCACGTAGATAGTGGCAGTCACCCAACGATCGCTCACTGTCTCCCGCCGTCCACGAAGCATTGAAAAAAGCGGCAAGCTCTCTCAGCGTCATCAAGTCAAGCACGTCAAGACGCCCGAGTTCCCACACTCCCCTTTGTACGGAGGAGCAAGACCACTGTAAAAGACCAGAGCTTTTTTGCGTTGTGTTCTCTCTCTCATCTCATCAAGTGTAACGAAGAGCGGTATGTTGCCCTCGCCCTCCCCCAAAAAGCCTTGTAATAAACTCAAAATAGTGGAAGTTAGGTCGTCACTGAATCGACCGCGTGATGTTTCACCCCTGATTGCGGGTTTTTCACGTCATAAAATCTCTCACACGGATCTGTGAAACTCTAACTGTTTGTGCACTCGACCGCTCTACGGGCTAAGACAGTTCAATTAGTCCGATCTACCAGGAACCTCAAGCGGACCACAACAACTCTTAACTCTCTTCTCCTACAGTTATGCGGGTAATGGCACATTTATTTTACGTCATTCAAACAAAGATCTATTTGGCACTGTGGTAGCGGTCATGAAATTATAAATGGTCATTCATAAACGTTCGAGCTCACCTAAGGAATTTCATCTTTTTTGTTCAAAGTTAGTTTTTTACTTATTTTTTTTTTGGTGGGCATAATCGTTGTCATGTCAAACACATTTTTTGCCTGCCAAACTCACGGGAACCAAAACACCGCGCCAAACATACCCTAAAATGACAATTGTAGGCATCTCTATGAAAGATGTTTCGAAATAAATGTTAAGTATTTTATGAAATTCGGCAAGAAATTTAAAATACCATCAAATTCAAACACACAAATTTAAGCTCTTGAGAGGCAACCTTTAAATATAAAGAGCTCTAATATTCCCAAACAATCCATGATACATTTGTTGGTGAGAATGCGCTACGAGTTGGGAAGCAACACTATTACTATGACATAAATAGAAGCTTCCATAATTTTTTCAAAGCACATGACAATTGTAAGCAGAAGGTTGGTTGATTATCTTCAAAGGAGCATTTTCATCTCTTTTTAGTCCAAATTTGTTAAAAGACCGCGAGCAAAGTTCGTCATTTAACCGAAGTAATTTATTTGGCTTGGGCGCTGCTTAGGACGGTTGTGACTGCAGAAAAAGTAGTAGTGAAAAATCAGAATTGAGATTAGAGCTCTTCGAAAACAGCCTACAAGAAAAGAAGCATGAAAATGCAGAGCTCCGTTTAGTTTTTCTAAAAGCAAGATGGTTGACTGATTTTCAAAAAAAAAACTTACATTTTGGCACAAACAATTTCCACCACTTGAAAATCAAACCCTTCTAAACTATTACCTAAAAATAGGTACAATATTAAATAATAACCGTTAATTTCCTGCAGAAATAACATAATTGATCAAAATACTGATCACGGACAGTATTTAATATCGTATGGGCCGTAGGATATCAGATCATCGGTCAGTATTTAATACTGCACCTATTTCTAGGTGAGAGTAACCCACCTAAAATTTTTTCCTCTAAAACAGAGCTGACGGTGGGAAAAGAATTTTTTTCACCGCCACCACTATCACAAACAAAGGCCCTCTGTTTGTTTTCGCGTTTTTTCTCCATTGGTGATGGCAAAAAACGCCAACACTGAAAAAAACATATTTGGTAAACCTCCATTCTCCATTTCTAACGCTCCACAACGTCATTTTTGACCTTCAACACCAAAGCTACATAAGGGATTCATTCCCACCGCTCCAAAACGCCACTGCCGAAATAAATGGAGCCAAATCGTCGATTATCATCATGCACACACGAGCCAATGCTCATGCACTATTTGCATAAATAAATTTTGGAATATAAAAAGTTTGACTTTATAAAGTCATTTGTTTCGGATTCATAAAATTTAACATATATTTCAACTATATTAACTCCAACTAACAGACAACAAACTAGAACATAGCGAGCATTATGATGAACAATATAGAAGGCTTACTGCTGATATTGTGGCGGGGCCGGGGCGCCATTGTAGTCATAAGAACCGTAACTAACCGCCGGGGCGCCGTACGGCATTGTGTTCCGTGCCACGGCATTACTGCCGGGCGTGTAATACTGGGGCATGGGAGTGCTCCTGTGAGCCGCGGCGCCGTAAGATGTGGAGGGATGAATGTCGAAGCGGACTTGAGGAGCGAAATTGTAGGGTTGGCGCGCCGGGGGAACCCGAGGGGCGACAGGCGGATTTTGAGGATAGGACTGAGTGTGAGCTCTCGAACGGCGGGACGGCCTTGACGAACGGAAGCCCGAATTGCCCCTTCCCGACCTCTGCTTCGACCTCTTTGATTGGGGTGGCCTGGATTCTTGCTTCCTCTTCCTTTCGGCTGTGCTCGCTTCCAATTCCCCAACCCTTTTCTTCAGAGTTTCAAGGGCGAACTTTTGCTCCATATTTAGGGTTTCTACGCACTTTATGATGGATTTGAGGCACCTCAGTTCCATGTTGCTATATCCGTCCTGCCAAAACATCAAGTTGGTATATATATATATATTTATTTATTTATTTATATTTATAAATATATGAATAAATGAATGTATGAATACAACATGCATACTAACTATTTTACATTTAACAGACATTTCCATATGTGAGACTGATAATAATTTACCTCAGAAGATCAAGAAAATACCAAAATCAGATAAATGTTTGGCTAAAATGGAGGCTGGGTTGATAAAGCTAATATCAAAATTGGTCAGTGTTCAGATCGAACGGCTTGAAACCATTCTTGAGTAGGGGTGATATTTTTCGGTCGATATCGAAGGACAACATTCAACAGGTCTACAAACATACATGGAGTGCTCCGAATTCAACTTACCACAACTGTTCATGACAGGTAAAAATAAGATTCAAATTGGATTGAAGCTAAAAATAAAAATGAGATCCCAACAAATCATGATCTAGACTTCTCAACCACTCATAAAACAACACACCAAAAAAAGGAAGACAATTAAATTCATGAAAGGAAAGATATTAAAGGGAAGCAATTGCCGAAAGCGCGCCGGAACCCCGGCCCGGAGCTCGTGTCCCCAGCTCGAAAAGGCAGGCCAAAGGGCGGGATTCACTCGCGGACCACCGCAGTCAGAAATCCTGTTTGGCGGGGGCCTCGATCCACCTAAAGTGTTCACTCAACATATTGGTTTGAACGGAAAGCGGCGAAACACAAGCGACCATGCCGACTCGACAGCGCAGGCGCATCAACACCGTGTTGGGAAATAAAAATAATATGGCTCAAATTTTAACCAATGCTTAAGAATTACCACAGCTTGGTTCAAGATTACACAGTTGATGAAGGACATCGTGGAGGATGTCTATTTTATGTATTTTCTTTAGACATTATTTCTTTAATTGGAGTCCAAATATATTTTAACTAAATGGAATCATAAAAAGTATTTTAACTTTATGTTAGGTTCATTTAATTTAATTTCATGTTGGTTCCATGTAATTATAACTTCAAGTCCATGTATATTCTATTTATAAGTTTGGGTTAACCAAGCCCATTCCATTGACCCAACCCACATCAAACTAAACTGAACTCAGACCAAACCACACAAACTAAACCAAACCATCATAAACAACAAACAACACTCAAGCCTTTATCCCACTATATTGGGGTCGGCTATATGGATCCTTTGTCGCCACTATGCCCTATCTCGTGTCATAATCTCACTAATGCCTAAGTACATCATGTCTTTCCTTATAGTTTCATTCCAAGTCTCTATTGGTTTACCCCTCCCTCGTTTAACATGTCTAGTGACTAGACTCTCGCAACGCCTAACATGTGCCTCTAATGGTCTCCTTTTGACGTGTCCAAACCATCTTAGTCGAGCTTCTCGCATCTTCTATGCAATTGGCGCTACTCTTGTCTTATCCCTGATACAGTCATTCCTAATTCTATTCAGTCTCGTGTGTCCACACATCCACCTAAGCATTATCATCTCCGCAACTCCCATTTTATGCTCATGTACACAATTCACTGCCCAATACTAAAAACCATAGAGCATTGCTGGTCTAATCGCAGTATGGTAGAACTTGTCCTTAAGTTTTAATGGTACTTCACGATAACACAAGATCCCTGATGCGCCTCTCCACTTCAACCAACCTGTTTGGATTCTCTGTGTCACATCATAAACCAACTAAAAAAATTCAACCCCTAAAAAAACATGATTTGATTGAAATTTCCATATATTCCATCATCTTTTAATCAAAACACATTAAAACCTCATTTTGAATTAATTCCCCACATCACCAAAATCCCTGGAGACTCAAACCTCATGTAAGCTACTTATATTATAAAATCAACACCCCTTTTCGGGTCAACCACCCCATATTCCCATTCACCTTGGCCACTTCAACTATCCCCCCCCCCCCTATTACTCTGACTGCAAGAATTCTTGCAACCATTAGAGAGTCGAAGGACTGCTTGTAGTCATCTGTTATCTGAATCAAAAGAAGGTGAAATCAGAAGAAACATAGTCTAGACAAGTATTGACTTGATTTGCATAATTATTTTATCTAGTGTTTTACTTCATGTATTCGCATTGTTGTATTCTGAGACTCACGGTAAGTTCAAGATATGGGCAATGCTCCATTTTTGGGTCATTTTTGATAGTGTAGAAGAACATCAAAGAGGAGAGGAATAAAATGCAATTTTATTAATTTTTCAATTAAAATCACTTAATACATCATATGTGTTTGTACATATATATATAGGAGGAGAGGGAAGAGCATAAACTCAATCCCAAGATGTGGGACTAAATCCTAAGAGAGTCTTACATGGGCCTTCAAGATGGGCTTTCTTTATACTTTCTTCAACATATAGTAACATCAAAGTAATTTAGTTCTTTCAAAATAAGTCATATCAAGTTCCTTCACGTAATTTCATCGTCGTCAACACTCCCTCTTCATCATCAGTAGACTATGAAAGTAGACTATGAACTCAAGTCTGGCTTGAATTTGCACATTATCATTGTAATATAACTCATAATAGAGTGGTCGGCACATATGGATCAATAAATCTAACTCAACCATGCCGAGTCACAAAAGGTTGACTCGATGCACGACAGTCCAACATTTGTTTGCAAAAATCATAGAAGCACCACCTCACCCCTATTAGCAGGTAAAAACTGAAGTACTACTCACTCTCCTCAGGAGAATGGTTTCATCCATGTATTACCATAAGAACTCTACTTCTCTTACTGAAAACTACCGACCGCCATATCAAATTTGCCAATGATATTGAATTCTTGTGCATCTTAAGTGCAAATTGCACTTCATCAATCATGTGAACGCATGCCATTGTGACACTGAAATCTGAATATAGAATGTTTCTTCACTAGTGATCTCATAGGCAAAGCCATCACCCCAAGTGAACAATATCAGTTCAGTCTCTTCATCAAGGAAATGAAATAAAAGAAGACAGCATCCGAAAAAATATGTTGTGAGCTACCAAAATCCAATATCATGACTATCATTCATACTAGGGAAACTGTGAGAAGATCATACTTATCATCATTATATCCAGACGCAGCCACTAGCGAAATTTTAGCGTCAATTCTCAGTATGCCACAGACAATTTTTCTTACGTAATCTTTCTCCTTGCAAAACTGCAGGGTAAGGTTTGCCTACATTTCACCCTTATAGCGGGATCCTTCCACAGACCCTCGCTAGGCGGGATGCTTTGTGCACCGGGCTGCCCCTTTTTTAATCTCTCTCCTTGCTGTGATAACATGTTTTCTCCATGCAACATAACAGGTAACAACCTTCTTGCTTGATACTTATTGAGGTCATGTTGCTCTTGATTTCTACTCAAATAACCTTCCTATTCCACCACCACCATCAATTGTTGTTCCGTAGACGAGTTTCATATATACATGCCACTTAGTCTAGATGAATCCTTGTGGACTAATAAGGACATATTGGTAATTTGTGTGAGTTATATTCCTATATAAAATACATGTGTATCTATGTGTGTGTGTGTGTGTGTGTCTATGTGAGTGTGTGCATCATCTTTGTCTCTAGGGTTTGGAATCGGGGTTCACTTGAGTGAGGGATCCAACCTCAATTGTATCTTTGCAGGAGATTGTCACTCAATGTTTAATGCGAATTTTCTCCTCTTTTGTGCAACTTATTTGAATTGTGATAACTACTCACCCTCAAAAATAGAAATTTTCAGTAACCAATTTGATATAAATGACGAAGTGATTTTCTCAAAATTCATTTTATGTTATATTGAAGTCTGATTAATGCTGGCTTGAAAACGAGGAAAGAGGATACAAAGTGATGCATGAGTGGTTGAAAATGATGAAATGCCCTAAAATGCGACACTAAGTGGAGTGCAACGCACCTACTGACAAACCCCAATGTGGGTGCAATATGCAGTTTGATTAAATTGACAATAAGTAACTAATTAAAATAAAACTTAATAACTGAGTAAGTCCTACAAATCAAATGATTTCACGGAAAGAAAAACATATAGTACCACATCCAACAAGATATAATCCAAGCACACGGTAATAGAAAACAAGAATACCAAACTATGACTTACATGTGTGGGTGGTAGCGGGATGTGGCACTGTGGAGATCTATGGTTGTTGGCTATCACTAGAGACAAATGTTGTTGGGGGTGGGGGACAAGGGTGGGGGTGTGGCTCGGATAGTGATGGTGGCTGGGAGGGGGGCATTAAAATGTAGAGGTTTGAAGGTGGACGTGAAATGGGAGGTTGTGGTTTGAGGGGAAATTACACAGGGTGGTGTCACGTGAGATGGGGAGGAGTGGACAGCGTCGGGCAGGACTGGTGAGAGAAGTTCGACATCAGCTGGGATGGGGGAGAAATGGAGCAATGTGGGATTGGGAAGGGGAGGTTTGGTCGAATGCGTAGGAGGCATAATTGAGGGTTGCGGGTGGGGAAAACAGTGGGGCTTGCTAAATCAGGAAGGGGATGAAATAACGGTTACGAGCAAGATGGGAGTCGACCGCAGTAGCGAGCGTGGATGGGGCTTGCGGAAACAGTCGAGGGAAGTGACGGTCAATGGAAAGTTGAGGGCATTGAAGCCTTAGAGTCACACCAAAGGAAGACCTTTCGGAGTCGCACCAAGAGGAAGGGGACCGGCGGTTCCGTAATTGAAAAAAAAACTCGATCAATCCTTCAACTGTTGTATGCATGTTGTATAAATAGTATATAACAAAACGGGTACCCGAAATGAACGACTCATAATATTTGGACCGATTGGGAGCCAAAAACAACACAAAACATAAAAATAAACACATAAAAATGATTTGTAATGACCATCCGGGAGCATCTGTGGAGTCAGATCATCTGAACGGGTAACAGATCACTTCCTTTTGCGGGAATAAACGTGTGTAGGACAGCGATCTCCATCAAATCCCCCCAGCTTGAAATTACTCATCTTCAGTGAGTGAAGATGACCATACTCTCGGCGTAGCCTAAGGACGAGTAGCTCAAACTACTCTACGGAAATACAAGTGTCATCTGATATCGGGCAACCACTCCAACGGATAAGATATCGCAATGTATCCTACCTGCCTACGACTGTGAAGTCATGGACAACAATCCGAAATATATTTCCGACGGTCAAGGGTAGCTATGAGCAAAATGTATCTCTATTTGAAAACTGAACTGGTAGAACCATATATAGTGCGAGGTGGCCCTCATGGTGGGACTCGTCGGGCTGAGACTGGGGTGGAGTAGAAAGAAGTAAGGGATGTTATGACTCATGCATAGGATTGGAGAAGGGATCCACATACACACACTCCTCATAGTAAGGAGTTGGGTCATCTACATTGAATACTCAGTTTATCCCCATATTTTGAGAAATGTGAACCTCATAAACATTTGTACCAATCCATAGTATGACTGTATAGGGACCAGGGGCGGATCCAGGAATTTTGGCTAGGGGGGCCCAATCACCAAGCGAAGCCAAACAAATTTTAAAATAAAATTTTAAATGTAAAAAATATATAGAAAGTTTTTCGACAAAATATAACATATATCTTCAATAAGCCAAAAAAATAAAAACAACCATATACATGTCACTTCAATTGTGCACGACGATTTTTCACTTCATAGAATTCATCTATGATACAATCTTTGTCAATTTTCTCCGTTATTTCTCGCTCAAAATATAAAGTCATGCAATTTGCAAGAAATCCATCTTTCATTTTGTTACAAAGTCTCGTTCTAACAAGTTTCATAGCAGAAAATGACCTTTCTGTGGTTGCTGTTGAGACCGGAAGAGTCAAAATGAGACGAATTAATTTGTCAATAAAATAGTAGGTCTTCGATTTTTTTCATTTCCATCAATTTCTCATACAACTTGGAAATTGTAGACAAATTTTTAAAGTCCTTATGAGAAGGAACATCGAGTTGATAATGCTGCAATTGAGTATTTAACACATAAATTTCTTGTTCGCTGAAATCTTGAGGGTAAAAATTCTTTGCTAGGACACATATATCGTCAATTTTGAAAGACTTGTATTCATCACTTGGATCTAGTGTCATACTTAGAAAGAGGAGTTTCATAGAATTTTCACTGAATCTAGAATTTAGCTCCTGCAACACACAATCTATTGAGACATTGAAAATATCTACTTGAAAATGATGTTTCACTGTAATGATGTCACACGGACTTCGAAACCGACGATCACTATATCGAGCATTCATGTCAGGAACTTTAACTTCATTTTTCTCACAGAATATGTTCACATCTTGTAAGAACTTTTCTCAGCCAGATTCTCACAACTTTTGAATAAGAGTTTTTGTTGTTGAAACTAAATTTATGGCATTCAATATATCATGAGATTGATGTTGCAGTGCTTTGTATAAAACGTCACTAATTCCCAAAAAAATTTCATCAAATGCAAAATGAAAACAAATTCAAATACTCCTATTTTTCTAAATGCTGCTTCAGCATCCCCTCGTTGAGCAGATGTTCCTCCATTATCACTGATATCAAGCAACACAGAGCATGTAGCATTATACATATTTATAACACTGTAAACAGAGTTCAGATGAGACGACCATCTAGTGTCACCATGTCGTTGTAGTGAACCAATTTGATTGGCTCCTGTGTCGGTCTCAATTTCACCTAGAGCAATCATGTGATCGAAGTACTCTTTTTGAGCAGCTCGCAATTGATCATTGCGTTTAGAAGAAGCACCAATAGTATTAAAAATATATATCAACTCATTAAAAAAATTATGCACTGATTTCACTTCCTTTGATGTTGCAACAAGAACTAGTTGAAGCTTATGTGCAAAACAGTCAACATAATAAGCTTGAGAGCATTCATTAAGAAATAAAGTTTTTAAACTCTTTCACTCATCTCGCATGTTACTTGCACCATCATATCCTTGACCCTGCATATCCCGGATACTCAAATTATGACAAGAGAGAACTGCGAAAATTTCATTCTTAAAAGTCAGTGCACACTTGTATCTGTAACATGAACAAGATCTAAGAACTTTTATCGCACAAAGCCATGAACATCCACAAATCGAATCACGATAGTCATTTGCTCTCTTTTTGACTCGTCTCTAGATTCGTCAACTATTATGCAATATTTGGAATCGCCAATTTCCTTACGAATTATATTTTGCAACTTTCTTGACATAATCGAAAGAAGATCCTTCTGAATATTAGGCAATATATACATAGCATTTCCTGACGCATTTTCTAACACAACCGCATCAACTTCCTTGTTATAAATCCTAAGTAATTTAATTACTTGCACAAAATTCCCGCGATTAATAGATTCTTGAGTTTCATCGTGACCTCGAAATGCAATTCCTTGAAATGTGCAATATTGCAATGCAACAATTGAAGTTCCAACTCGTAACCGGTTCATTGCGATTTGCTGAGAAGTTTGTCTTTCCATCACTTTATCTATATGTTGAGTTTAAGCAATTAGATCCGCACAATTTTTGACAGCAAGGTTGTGTGGAGAACAATGATCCTTCCCTGCATGAGTCAAAAAAGCACAATTTTTTCATTGACTTTCTTCAAGTTCTGAAATCCTTCTGTCGTGAATGAGTTTGTTCCATACCGACCACTATTTTGTTTATTGAAAATATAGCAAGGTGCACAATATGCAGCATCTTTTGCAGGAGAATACTCCAACCATGGAAACTTTTCGAACCACGAATATTGAAATCTTCGATTATGTTCACCTGAGGATGGATAATCTTGAAGTTTGTCTTGATAAGGCCCAAGTTTAATATAAGCTCGTCGCATTTCATCCTGTTGATTTACAGGATAGTCCCAAATTTGTCGTCGTAATCCAGGATCACGCTCGAAAATGATTGAACCACTTTCAGCTAGGGAAGAATCAACATTACATATATCTTGAGATTGAACATTAACGTGTTCTATTGACAAAGATATGTCAGCTTCATTTGTTGACTTTTTGTTGAAAAATGAATCAATTGTTTTCAATTTTTTCATGGTTACCTGTATAACAAAAACAACTTGTGAAACATCAAACATGCATTATAACATTCAGTTATTACACATAACAATAGGCTCAGCTACAAACCTACAAGTTGTTGGTGCATTTCAGGGGATTTACTTATAACATTCACTAAACATTCTCAAGTAAACCACGAAAAAATTTGTGTATTTCACTAAACAAATTGTAGGCTTCATGAAGAATAACATAATCAGAACAGTTAACAAATTGCCTACAAGTTTTTTATTCCTCATTGTATTTCACTAAACAAATTCCTTTAACAGGTTAGAATTTGGATATTTTCTTAATAGTCTCAACTTCCTTTAACAGGTTAGAATTTCTCAAATTCCTAACAGGATATTGTTTTGACAAAAAAGAACATCATTCTAACTTGGATATTTTCTATAAATTCCTTTGACAGGTTAGAATTTCTCAAATGAATGCTCAAATTATGCCTTGGATATGGCAGTTCTCTCTCGTCATAATGAATGAAATTTCATTATGAATTTCTAACTTGGATATTTTCTTAAGAGTCTCAACTCTCAATTGCACCATCATATCCTTGATCAGTTGATCACTATATCAAATGAAAACCCTAAACACTTTAACAAGTTGGATATTTTCTTAAGAATCTGAAAAGTGAAAACAGGTTAGAATTACTCAAAGTATGCCCTCTGGAGACTCTGGACTAGGGCAAAAGGAAAAAAAACTCATACCTGATACCTGCCACAGGCCCACAGTGTCACCGTCTGTCCGGAGAAGTGAGAACTGGAGAAGAGAAGAGATGTCGACGCCGACACGCCGTCGCCTGAGCCTGAGGGCTGAGAAGAACAAAAGAAGAGGTCGTGTCGTGACTGTCGTCGTGCGAATAGGGGCGGGGCCGCTCTGCCACTGAGAAAAAGAAGTCTCGCCGTACCGATCTTGCGCCGTGAGGAGCTTTTTTCTTCGCGATTCGCGGATAGGGCACAATTTTTTTTATATTTCTTGGGGGGGCCGGGCCCCCATGCCCCCCCCCCCCTTAAATCCGCCCCCTAATAGGGACTCATTCGACAAGCACTTAACTTTTTTGATGTTCCTTGTGGGAACCTCTAAAATCATATGTGAATCATCGCCCGTTCTCCGATTTCAAAAAAATCTAATCTCTCTTGTTCGATCTGCTTGGATTTTATAACAATCATTACTTATTGCAATTTTGCATCGGGCAAGTTCATGCAAATAATGCAAAGCATGTGATAGATAAGAATCATGCAACACAGTAGAGTACTAAAGTTATGCGCTATATGTAAATGATTGTGCAACAAAGGTAAAAGATGAACAGTAGACATAATCAACCCTTTACATTGAGGTATTTGGTGTTGCATGGAACTCCTAAGATGGGTACATGGTCAAGAGCTCAGTAGGTGGAGTAGATAAAACTTTATCGTGGAGACCATGAACATTCAAATAAGCATCATAGACACCAAAAATAAGATGTAACAATATAATATGTTGAATGTCTCTTGTAGTGCTAGTGAAAATGAATAAAATAATCAAGTCATAGTGTACTTTCAAGCTCGACTGACCTACTAATAATGGATACTCCCCTAATGAGTGGTGACTTAACAGGTGACTCTCTAGATGGAGAGCAGAAATACTCGTTGAGTGTGCGATAAACACCCATAAGAATGTGTGAGACATAGACACTGAGCTGCCACTCTATGATACGTTAAATGCCTCCACAAAGTGAAAACTCGTCTGGTGGCTCATCGGAAGGGGATGAGTACTGAAATAGGTTCTGGTCCTGGTACAGCGGGAGTGTACTTAGAAACAGATGGAGCACCACTACAACAAGGTCAATACTAGATTCTTGACTTTTACTCCGGACATGACTTATCACTATAACTTGGAGAAACTCTAGGGAGTATGTACTTGAAGGTGAGCCTATGATTGAGTTTATAACTAGGTTTATGCATAACGTAGAAGAAGAACATACCATTATAATATGAATGGGTTAGTTGAACTCACTTTCTATTGGAGTCATATAGTTTGGGTCATCACAGTGTCTATGGAGGCCTCAGAATCCATGGTGGCCTCCACTACATACATAGCCACAGTATCTAAACTCTCGCTCAAAAAATCACCCTTCCTTAAGATATGCAAGGGACTCAATGTTCCCGCACCCATGGATGAATCAATCTTACACATGGTCGGGGATATAGTAATCTTTCGTCCCTTATCAAAGAATACACATGTGTTAGATTAGCCATAACATGTGGCATGACGGTCATACAACCAAGGTCGGTCAAATAATGCGTGTGCTACATCCATGGGTAAGACATCACACCAGACTGTGTCCTTAACAGACGCTAAACAAATCGGGACCAGACATCTCTCTGTAAACTGGATGGTAGACTCGTCTACCCAAAGGAAGCAGTAAGGATGAAAGTGTGATTCAATTGTAAGTTACATACACTCCGGACTCTTTTGTACGAGTGTGCAAAAGGTGGCGAATCACCCTGTTATGGGCTTCGTGCTCGGATATTAAGTTGTTATTCTTAAGGTTGTATTATGGCATCTCTTATTTTGGTGTCATATTTAACGTTATGTCGTAGTTTAGTGTGCGGGATTAATTACATTTATGTCTATGTATCCTCTATTTATGAGAACCTTGGGTCTTGTAAATGCATCCAAGAAATTATTCTCCTTCTCTTATCTTTGTATGAGATAGTGGTAGCTCTCTCCTCCCGTGCACGCCCCGCCTAGGCAACAACGATTCCGGCTCCACAGTATCCCCTCCTCTGACCATTACTCCAACAAGCACATAACAACTTGGTATCAGAGCTTTTCGCGGGTACATATTCTCCGATTCCTCCCTTTCCGCTGCATTCAACATATCAGGGTTTTTTGCACCTTTTTTTCTTCCCCTGCTACACTCATAGCCACCCTGAGCAAGGAGTTTGCCTCACCTCAAGCAGAAAGGCGCTTTCCTAACCTCAAACAGGAGCTCGGGACTTCCAACACCCATCACCTCGAGCAGCAAACAGAAACCGCAACATGTTCATCATCACCAACATCATCAGCCCCTTCATTATTATCAGCAACCTTAGCAACATGAGCAATATCAGTAATATGAACAACTTCCTTATAATAATGTCACATCATTTTATTAGCATCAAAATTCATTATGTCAACAACTCTGTCAGTAGCTACTCTCTCTCATTCAATGAACGTATTTCATTCAATCCGCAAGCTCATATTAATTATTTAAAAGAATTGCATAAATTTAATGTTAATAATTTACGAGCAACCTTTGAACATTATAAATTCATGGTCGGTAGTTATCGCCGTGAGTTATACTTTTCAAAGGAAGATTGGGTGTTTACATATTGCAGGAGGTTTGGTTCATTTCAAGTTTAGAAGCTCATCGAGACATCTGTCGAGGCCCCAGACATACCACCTGATTTAGCCCCAGCGACGACATCTGATCTCTCTATTGCCAATTTTTGTTAATTCTTGCCGGGGTTGAACTCTGCCAACCCCGGGGAATTGATGCAACCGTCGCCGCATCAGAGGACACGTGATATCATGCGATAGTTATATTTTTATTTGTTATTTATTTCATGTCATGTACTTCTTTTCATGTGCACCCATCTTTATTTTTTGGCTTGTCAGTTTGACCACCCGATAAGATCATGAATAAAAGGTTAGGTAATTTAAGTAGTTAGGACGGAAAATGCAAACTTAATTTATTTATGGGACACATAAATTTAATTGAAAGAAAAGATTTAGCTATCCTTAAGAGAGATATTTAAGTAAACATTTTTTTGGAAGTATTATTTGAAAAATTGGAATTTGGTTTCTTGATAAGAAACATTTAAATGGAAAAATCTTATTCGAAAAATAGAAGAATCGGATGAAGGCCAAAACCAAAGAGGGGCTGTGTAAGGGGTATCATACAAGGATGGCATGTTTGTAAATATGATGTATGTTAGTCTATGCCTCTCCCTATATAAAGAGGGGTTGTGATTGTAATGAGGATATGAAGAGTTAATGAAGATTAGTTTTCGTATTAGCCTCGGTTATAGGTTTAGATAGAATTCAGCGTAAGCTCGCCGGATTCCGCCGCCGACAAGCTTATATTGGTGCTCTCGTTGAGATGTCACATGTGGAGCATGTGAGTAGATCCCGAAACTTGTCGTCATAGTGTTATCAAGTTCATATGCATCTGATTGGATTGTTTCGTGACTATTAGATTAGTCGGATATATCCAGAACAACAGGCGCAAATGTCAACACCTTCATTGGTGATGAAACAATGTTCGTCGTAATTGGTACCTCAAGAAGAGTGCTTGCTTTGATGGTTTCTTGTTACTCGTCCTCAATGCAAGCAATCAAGTCATCCAACATTTTTAAGTTTGCCGCAACTCGCCGTTTCCATTCCCGAGTATCATTGTCATCAATAATTTTTTTGCATATCGGCCATCATTTGACGATTTCTTTGGCGAAGACGTATGTCATCAATAATCTTTTCACGTCCTTAATTGTGTTTTGATCCCATGCACCGTAATTGTGACAAATAGATTGAAATCTCTCTTCCTAAAGACGACTGAAATGCGTTCGGGTTTCTTGACTAAAAACAGTCTGTTGGTCTTGCTGGACATCAAGTTCTTTCCAAGAAGTTTTCAGACAGGTGGCCAAATCCATCAACTGAGTGGATTGGAAATTGTTGGAAGTCATGAATGAGGTGGAACTTGATGCGTATGAGCCCACTAAGAGCCACTTTGCATAAGTGATGGAGGAGCAGTGACCATGAATTGTCGGTGTTGCCGTTCAATGGCCTGCTGGAGCTCTTTCTGCTCCTCTATTTTCTTCTTAATCAAAAAATCCTGGTCATTATTTGCGTGCAACATTCTTGCACCGAAATTGTTGAAAATCATATGGGTCTCTGTAATCCAGCACACCAGGAATAGTACACACAGTGGAAGTGGCACTGATTATGAGATTTCTTTCTGCCACTTTTTTTCAGAATTGTAGCGGGCTGAGCGGAGATTATATAAAGAGGTCTGGATCGCCGGTAATGGAGAACTTGTAGCTTGCTTTTTTTTTTCTTTATCGTCGGTAATGAAGGCAGAGTTGACGTTTGGATTATTTCCGGCAACCTTGGCTTTTGGATCAATGGCAGTCCAACGGCATTTTTGAGGAGAAAAGCGGAGACAGCGTTGTTGAGGAGAAAGACGGAGAGTGGTTCCGGCGATGAAGATGGTGGTTGAGCTGGACGTTGACGTTCTCGTGGCGGCCAGCGTACTTGAGGTGGTCGGGCAACGTTCCTGATGACTTCCTTGATGGCGGATCTTGGATAATCGCGCAAGAAAAGAAGGAGAACTGGATCTACAGTTTCTCCAACCGGAGAGTTCACCGAGATATTGAAGAATTCTTGGAGAGTTCACCGGAGATATTGAAGAGTACTTTTCCTATCGCCGATGCCGTTCTTGATGTCAAATGCTGAAGAAGCTGATCTGTTCTTATCGTCGGTGACGTTATTGATGGCGGGTGGCGTTCTGATGGTGGCGGCATTCTTCATCGCCTGCATCTTCTGATGTTCGGTGACGTTCATGATGGCTGGTCCGACGAGATGACAGGACAAGAGAAGAAGGAAGCTCTGTTGCCGGAGGGGCAACCGAATTTCCGGTTTGATTCGTCTGGGGATGATGTTCGACGTCGGATAGTTGTGCCTGATGGCTGCTCTGGCGATGTTGTTTAACGCCGGCGAGGAAGAAAGGTACGGAAAGAATGGTACGGCATGGATTCAAGAACGGTGAATCGGGAGCGAGAACATCAACCAGAGCACCAATGTAAGCTTGTCGATGGCGGAATACGGCGAACTTATGCGGAATTCTATCTAAACCTATAATTGGGCTAATACAGAAACTAAACTTCATTAACTCTTCATATCCTCATTACAATCACAATCCCTCTTTATATAGGGAGAGGCATAGGCTAACATACATCATATTTACAAACATGTCATCCATGTATGATACCCCTTACATGCTGTTCATTTTAGGAAAGTTCATATTTGGAAAATAACTTAAGGGCTACTCTATAAAAAAATCCAGAAAAAAGGAAGAAAGGACCCGGGTTACATAGAGAAACAAATCCCCCGTTTCTCTATCCCGCCGGCCTTCCCCAATTGTTCGAGGGCACTTGTGAGGGAGAGAGAGGAGGTCCCGCCACACACCCGGAAGATCTAAGAGAACTTCCCCTCTCAAGTCAATGTTGAGCGGGGCACCTTGGATGGCACTTGTGAGCTCCTGATTGCACACCCGGAAACCACGGTGAACAGCGAGCTGGAGCTCTTGCAAACCAAAGCTAGACAGAAAGAGAGAGTTGAAGAAAAGGACCTCTCCAAAGGTGCTCATGGGGTCTATTTATAGTTTTTTGAAAACGGTATGCGGATAGCGGAATTCCCGCCTTCTGATTTTACTAGTTGCAGCCAAAATTGGTCTCCCAACAGCGGAATCCCGATGTTTGGAGTGGCTAGCGGCAAACCAAAATGGGATTCCCTGGAAAAAATAGGCCACACCACTCATAGGCGAGCCAAGCTATTTTACCCCTACTCGCATGGGGGGTGGCGAGTGCCCGCGAAACTGGAGCTCGCTACTCGCCCCAAATCTGGGGCGAGTGCAGGCCAACTTGCCCCGCTTGCCACCCTACTCGCCCATGCCTACTCTTGTCCTCCGACTGCGTGATGGACCGATGACCCCTCTCGACAAATACGGGGTTACACAGTTATTATTGTGGATTGGCTTGTGGATGATCGGATCTCGTTTTGGGTTCAACTCATTTAACGCTCAAAAGGTCGTCTTCGAATAACGATTAGAAGTTTTAGTTAATATCATCGCCGAGAATTATTTTACGCGCGAAAATTCGATTCTGAGTTCACTTGGCCTACATCACTTTATGAAAATAAAAAATAAAAAGATAATTGCTATACATATTATGCATATCTAAACACAGCATTTATAAAGATCTAATTGTAGAATCGTACAAGAGCTCGAATCTAGCGCATACCACATAAGCACCTGATTGGTTTCTCTTCATCATGGCATTAGAACTTCTCTTCGAGTTTTGAAGATGAGAGTTTAGCAGAGGAACTGGAGAAAACTTATCCAGTAGACCAGATTCACGAGCAATATATATAGCATCAATTTCCTTTCCATTTTTCACGAGCTCAATAATTTCTGCAAGAAAGCAAACAACAGTCAAATAAATTAATAATAACACATTCTCTTCTATTTTTGTGTGCTGGTACTGCTGTATTTAGGAAAATCAGATAAACATTTAAACTTCAAAAGACCAGTTCAAGATTGAGAAAGCCCCTCACATTTTTCTCTTATAAACAAAACTACACTTTATAGCTCATAGGTGCATGAGCTACACTTCAAACATCCATGACAATACAAGTTTAATGAACTTCCCTGCTAAAACTATGCACATTGTGGAGCACTGCTCTCCTTCCTGGTCAGTATTATATATAAAGAAAAAATTGCCAGGATTAAAGACCCTAAACATTAAATTCAAGTCCTTTATTGACTATCATCCCCACGTTGAATATGAATTTTCCTTAAATATCAGTAAGGTAATTGTATTTAGGCATTAGTGAGATTTTGGCAAAAGATATGGCACAATGGCGACAAAGGATCCATATAGCCAACCCCACTATAGTGGGATAAAGGCTTGAGTGTTACTGTTGTTGTTTTATTGGTAACGTAATTATACTCTAAAGAATACTGCAAAGTTAGGAAGCTAACTTTAAAGATTTATTTTCATCAGAATGACCTCTTATGGAAGAGACCATCTTGCTGGTCCCAATGCTTCGAACTTTATTATTCGGGATGACCGTGTCAGATCATAATGTAATCGCATGTGATCATTATAATTATGCATGATCATTTGGTGATTTCTAATACTCATTTTGTGACTGTCCTATCACATAATGATTGTCAGTGGAAATAATGATCATTCGCAGTCATTCCAGACACAAAAATTGTCCTTCGAATACATTGATCATAATGACATCACAAGAAAACTCACGCCCAGAAGGCTAGAATCTCACAATTACTCCAACCAAAGAAGTTGAAGTAGGGAAAAAACAAATAATTGGAAGATTTAGAAAACAAAGCGTATATGTTTAAAGATACCATTTAATGATTGACGATGCGGACCCGCTATGAATCACGAGTTTTGGGTTCGTTCGGGGCCGATTGGACACCTGTCATTGGAGCTGTTAGTTAAAACCGAAAACCATAAACCGAACTGGAACCGCAAAAAACCAACCGAACCATTTGTGAATTATCTGGGTTCCGGTTTGAATTTTGGAACCGTAAAGAACAATGGTTTGAGTGATGTTCCTTCATTTTATTATCCGGATCGGAACCAGAACAGCAACATAATGTCTCGAGCGGTTTAAGAATTTTTAAACCCGATCCGGACCGAAGCAAAAACAAACCGCAAGCCGTTTATTATTATTATTATTATTTATTCTTTATAATATATATTTATTATTATTATAGTATTATTTTCTTATAATATTAATAATGTATATTTATTATCTATACGACTATACTTATATCAGACGTCTGATTGCAGAGACATCTGATTGCAAAGCCATCCGATTGCAGAGCCATCGATTGCAGAGCCATCCGATTGCAGAGCCATCCGATTGCAGGGCCGTCAAATTGCAGGGCCGCCTGATTGCAGCGCAGTCCCATTGCAACGCCGTCCGATTGCAGCGAAATTCAAATACTCATACACAAGTCACGCAACATTAGGTCATTTCCCCGCTCCTCTGCGGTGAAGGCTTCCTTCTCGCTTTGCTTGCTCGATCGTTGAAGGCTTTGTTCTCCCTATTCCGGTAATGTTCGTTCTGACAGTGTTTGTTCCGACCTTTCGACTAAGGCTTTGGATCTACAAACGGAATCGATGACTTCCTTGACCAGCTTCTCCTATACAATCTTCTGACAGTGTTCGTTCTCTCCCTCGCCGTTATGGTTTCAAATTTAGGGGCCTCCAACGACCGTCTGGTGAGCTTATTTCTCCTGACCTTTCTAACTCCATCTCTTCCTCTGATTTCATTTCTTCCCATTTCTTTAATTGTTAGGGCATTTTGTTGTTGCCACCACCTCCATCATAGATCCAAAAATCAACTTCGTTATGCATTTCATGCTCATGATTAAGCTCATTTATAAACAACATACAACTATACAAGTAACTCATAACCTTAGCCAACGACTGAACATTCATTTCATATTCATTCTATTGAAATTAAGTTCATATTCAAATGCATTTTACAATACTAGTACAACTTATTATATGATCTAACTCATTAAAAGGATAGATTGTCAATGTATTTCTATCCATGGTCATATGTTGTGATGAAGGACCTGATTCGCTGAAGTTTTGAATTAAAAAAGGTGTTTGCCAATGGAAATTCTTGTTATAATTATCAAAATGTGATTATTGCATGCAATATATTCTATATTAGTTCAAATTTAACATGTTTAGACTTAAGAAATCATGAAATTATTGCTCCAACCATTTGAATTTTAAATTCTTTTTCAAATATGCATTTTTAAAGAGATAATAATCTTAGTGAATGGGTCAAATGACTCAAATTATAGAGTTAAAAAATGATTAAAACTAACTGTAGAGAAGTGCACGAGCAATGAAGGAAAAATAGTAAACCTTGTATATCCTTGTTGAGTATGTAAATACAATGTATGAGTACACATATATAGGGAGAGGAGAGTAAAAGGAGTCTCATATACACGGTGTGGGGTTAATACAAGAATAGAAAGAGCTATACTAAATGGGCCAATACATGGACCTTTATATGTTCTTTTCTAACACTCCCTCGCAAGTTGGAGCGTACAAGTCGTAGGCACCAAGCTTGGACAAGAACTGATAGAACAGGGTACACGGTAGGGCCTTAGTGAGAAGATCAGCAACTTGATCAGTACCCGGAACATGTTTCAATTCCAGCTTCTTCATTTAAACTTTCTCCCAAATGAAGTGTCAATCGACTTTAATGTGTTTCGTTCTCTCGTGGAATACCGAATTCTTAGTTATGTGTATAGCAGCTTGACTAATTAGAATACAACAGACGCCATCGAACATAGACTTTCAAGCCCCCTCTTATCCGTGTCTACACTCGTCGTCCTCCTCGCACATAGGTACAATAGACTTTCTTCTTATCCGTGTTAAATTTGAATATCCGTGTATGTATGTTAAATTTGAACTAATATAGAATAAGTATGTTCATGGGTACATTCATAACATGGCTTCTTCTTATCGAAGTCACTTCATTTGGCAAAAGACTTTCAAGCCATGTATACCCATTGAAGTTGATCTCGCCCATGGGTACAATAGAAAGTCTATGTTCGAACATACATACATGGATAGAAAGTCTATTGACCAGCTTCTCCTAGACAATATGAAGTGACAATCAACTTCAATGTGTTAAATTTGAAAGTCTCTTCGCTGATCTCGCCCATGGGAGGTGACTTCTTAGGTTCTCGTCTCTAGGTCATCATCTCTAGGTCATCATCATACATATAACGATCTCGATAAAAATTATTTACATAAGCCCAATAAGTTATGGCTACGAGATAAAAATCCTGAACTCTATGGATTGAGTCATATTAATAAAATGCACCACAGATAGCCAAGGATAAAAAAAGACAAAAGTTCTACTACTAAAATTCTAATCACAACACTTTTTAACTTTTTCATTTTTCGGACTAATTCAGCTAGGTCCATATGGAGATATGACATCATTTGTGGCCTAGTATAATGCCCTAATTGAAACCTAGGTTCAGCATCAATAAAACACTTTAGATCTAGTTATTCGGGGATCTAAGAAGAAAGTAATGTGCTCTGCTATAATGATAACTAGAGTTCCAACATATATACACAATATTCAGGCAAATGTTTTATCACCCCCCCCCCCCACGATTCCTTCGTTATCTGAATTTTGCTCAATGGCACTGAAGGCCACTCGGTCTCCAGCATTTAGCGTGCGTCAATAAGCAGTTGGAGAAGTGTCACGTTGCGGGCAAATTGGTAGAGTGTCGGTAGAGTCATCTGACGAGTGGCTAGAGGCATTACATGACTCCCAACCTTACATGCCTTTATATAGGCATTACATGACTCCACTTTTAATGACGCATACTAACAACCAACTTCATCTAATAAATGTTAATTAAAATAAAAGACGTCTTACTCTAAAATAAATAAAAGACAGTTAATAAAAACAACTTGATAACCAATCCCGAAGCCCATAACACAACTCTCACCTTTCAAAATGAGCTTGTCCTCAAGGTCCGAGGAAGAATGGGTTCTCGGTAATCTTCACTCAATTCCTTCCTTGTCAGAGTCCACTTATGGATTAAAAAAAACGTTTGCAGTGATGTACGCGGGTATATTGCTCATCGCAATTATAACATAAACCCTTTACGTGAAGTTCACCTAGTGTCGCATACGATACGCTTCAAAGCTAGGCACACTCGGGTTGGTCTGATGGGGTGTTTGGGTGGTGATTGTGGATCTATAGTTGTAAATCCATATGCAGTCAACGCTCACAAAGCTTGGTCAAACTCATTGCAGTAACTAAATCTCGAGGGTCTTCAAATATAATATCCATTCACAAGCGTTCCTGAAGTCTTGTCATAAAATTGCGGCATGTTGCTTCGGGTATATTGTAATGTGAGCTAGAAGAACCTGAAAATGTTCCAGATATGCATTCATAGAACATGAATGTCGTAATGTAGTGCGTGCGGGAACTGCTACGAATGGGAGGAATGGGTCGCATGTTTCAGAATGTTTTGAAATCGCCCCCAAGACATCTCTACTTGTTCAACATGCAAACAGGTAAACTATGGTGATGCTGGAACGAGAAGGCGGAGGGATGTCAAACTAATCCATTAGGATATCCGTGTTTGATGGTGGCCAAAAAATTGCTCGCACTAGTGGGAAAGTCCAACTTAATGTAACGGAGAATGATAAAAGTTTCTTGTCATACAAAAATCGAGGATACATGTGTAGAGGCAGAGGTATCTGGTTGCTAATGGCGTGAACGTGTGCTGGAACGATGATGACTTGGACAAAGGGTCTGAAACCGTAAGCCGGATTTGAATGGCGGTAAAAGCTTCTTGGTGTCGCTTTGAGTCACAATGAATATTTGTATTAAGGAATCTAGCTAATTCATTTGGTCGGTGGAGTCCCCCATATTGCGAGAGGCATGAGGTACGGGAAAATGCGGGGGTTATGGGCCGGCTTAACTCTCCCAAAACGGACAAGGTATTTGAAGTTCCACGAGTGTCGTGGTGCTTCCCTATGATGATGCCCAATAAGAATACGAAGGATTCACTACTAAAATAATTAATTAAAAGAACTATGTCCCTCTCTGTTTACTAGTGTGCGCCTCAAATGAAGAAGCGTGATTACTGGCTTCTACGAAGTACAAGAGGGTGTGGGGCTCAATAGAGCAGAGGATCGAAGCTAGGAGTGTGGTTTGCTCGAGGAGAGGAGAAGATTTGAAGGATTTTGGGCTCAAATGACTGGCTTGAGGCCGACATAATCTCTGTGTTGTTGATGTGGTGGGCTCTGCAGCAAGGAAGTAGGGATATGTGTTGATTTATTGAGGTTCCTTTGGATGGAGCGATCAAAGGAGTGGATCGCCAGTAAATCTGGTGTCAATGACGGTCGTCTAGGTCTACATCGAAGCCGAAGCCAATGCATTGTGTCGACGACGAGTGGATAGGCTTGGTTGGTTGTCGTTGAACAAGAAATCAAAGCTCTGGAAAAAGGATTGGTCTAAAGCTCAAGAAGAAGGATTGAAGCTCAAGAAGAAGGATAGGCTTCATTGGTTATGGTTGGATGTGAACTTGCATGAGGTCAAACCGTAGAAATCACAAAAAAATTGAAGGGTTCGTCGAAAGTAGCTGCAGAGAACGTGAGTAGGAGAATAGGTTTTGATGCCAAGTTATTACGGGCAAACGTGTAAATGTCAATAGAGTCGTTAGAGGAGTGGTCGGAGGGAGGAAAATAAATGAGGAGGATATTATAGAGCCAGAACCATAACTACCTAAGAGGGGTGTGCTCAAGAGAGAATGACCAAAATCTCTTACAAGGAGCCAAGGAGAATAGATTAATTCTTGCAAACCTTCATTTCAATCTTACATGGCTTTAAATAGACTTTTATATGACTCTAATTCTTAATGACTCCTAACAACCAACTCCATCTAATAAAGAACCAATTAAAATAAATGGCACCATCTAACCCGACAATAAATAAAAAATGATTGATAAAAACAACTTGATATCTAGACAAGAAACACAATGCATACCCATTGCCCTTTATTATCTCTCTTTGTTTTGTGCTTTATGTTTTTTGATTCATATTTTAATCTTCATTTTATTAATCCCCTTACATTTTCAAGTACTTTTGTGATCCAAGATCTTCGAATGAGAAGTATCATTGATAGTGGTTGATTCACTAGGCAACTCCTACCCAATTTGATGCAACCTGAGTCGCATCCTTATGATATTTTTCTATACTTTTATTTGTATTTGCATCATGCATGTTTTCGCGCGTGTTTCTGTTATTTTCGTAGAAGTTTCTTTAATTTCGGGCATGCTACTAGCGCGCTTATGTCATGTATCATGTTTGCGCGCTCTTGTTCAGCTTATTGTCATGACTAGACGATAAGTTCATGAATGAAATGGTCCATCAAATTTGGCTAAGTGATAATTGGGGTAAGCCAAATATTTGTTTGTTTGTTGTCGTTTGTTTTCACCCCTTCTATACAGGAGGCACTACAACATTCTGGGTGATGGTTGCTATAGATGAAGAGATGCATGCCATATGGGCCAATATGACGCAAGAGAGTTAGTGTCACTTCTCCAAGGACGGTCTCGTGTTGGTTGCAGATGGGTTTTCACAATCAAATATCATCAAGATGGTTATGTTGACGGCTTGAAGGTGAGTTTTGTTGCCCATGGGTTGACTCAGGCTCCGTTTGGCACGGAGGTGGCGGTCGTGAATGCGGTGGTTATGAAACGTCGTTCGTGAACACCTGACCTCACCTAAGGAACTTCAACCATTTTTATGTTCAAAAATAGTTTCTTTTTCTTAGTGGCGGTCATAACCATTGTCTTGTCAAACATGCATTCTATGGCGGTGGCATTTTTGTCAAAACTCATCGGAGCAAAAACGTCGTGCCAAACGGAGCCTCAGTAATACAATATTTATTATGAGGAGAAATTCTCTCGAGTGGCTAGTTAAATATACCCAGTATTGATCTCTTTGGCATTTCATCATCATTGATAATTGCATTAACTTGAAATTATGAAAGCATTCATTTCTACAAAAAATATTCAAGATGGTTTTATTACGTGATGATAGCGAGAAGATGATACATTGTGGGTACATTGCGAAATGCTATTGGGATTTTTTCTCCACTGATCTTGATTATAATGATTCTGATATCTGGTGGTCCTTCCCATCTAGTGAGAATGGAATGAGATCAAGTTGGCTGAAGTTGGGCTTTAGAGCCTTTGTTAGAAAAAAAAAAGTGAGAAAATGTTGAATAGTAGAGAAAAGAAATGTCTGATGCTTTTATTCATCCACTTAGGGGCAATATATATGAGTTACAACAAGATACATAACACTGATAGGCGATGTGAGACTAAACCTCAAACACATAAACACACTACAAGACCGACATTGACTCGATAATTCCAACACTCCCCTCAAGCTGAAGAGGGGACCCTTCAGCTTCGACACATCAAATAACGGCAATGGAGGTAGGCGATGCAGGACCAAACATCTGACGAGCCACCGAGGGAAATTAAACCGAGGAATCAAGTTGGGGACATATCCGCACATGACGCTAACCCACACACGACGCAAGACCCGCACACGACGTGGACTCGCTGGAAACCGGTCAACCAACATCGCCTACGCACACATGCGAAAGTGAACGAAAGATGTGGAGCAAATCATCAACCAGACAACCAGGGATAATCCGACAGGGATAATCCGTCGGGGATAATCCGCACAAAGGGCGTCCCACGCAACACAGTCCCGCACAACGCGGTCTCGCACGACACAACCCGTTGAGATTAAAACAACCAACATCAGTCGTGTCCCAACACACAACCAATCGAAAGAAAATATGGGGAGACACATATGACATGAGCTAGGAGGCCGTGTGGAATAAATGCGAAAAAAAACGAGAAAGATCATCTGAGTCGCTTTCATTCCAACACTCCCTCTCGCGTGGATAACACGTGCAAGAAGGCATGACACTAAGACAAGACACAAACATTAGACATAAGCATGACACACACACACAAACATAACATAAAACTGTTATAGAGAACGACAACCAGCAAGATCATGATCCTATAAGATCGAGCAAAGCACAAGCCAGCAGCGAGCAGGAGGCACAAAAAGCTGCGAGCAAAATGCTCAAACAACAGCGAGCAGAAGAGGGAGCCCAACACAAAGAGAAGCATTGTCCACGAAAGCAGCTGCGGGATCATCCACGGGGAAGATAAGCAGAGGGATCCATATCCCCGGCGAGCAGAGAGACTAAGCCAGAAGAAGGCCAGTTGCAGGAGATTAGCAGCAGCAGAGGAGCTCCACCAGAAAGGGAGCACCGAGAGCATCCAAAAGCTCGACCGGAAAGAAGAAGAATAGGCTCGGCGCAGCAGCAGCGGGAAACGACCGGAAGACAGGATAACAGGAACAACAGAGTAGCAACGTAGGATCCACAAAGGAGAGGATCGACGGAACAATCATCATCAAACATCGACGAGGTAGCCGCACGATGTCGCTGGAAAAATAGGCGCAGAAATCGCAGCCGTAGAAGATGGCTTCCGGCCGGTGAAGAAACAACTCCAAGCGGGTGCGGGACACCATCGATCGATGGAGAATAAATTAAAATCGTCGACACAGGAGAAGAATGGCGGAAGAATAGGGCACGACGGGCTTCGGCAAAGAAGACGGGATCGAACGCAGAGCACAAGCGGCGAGGAGGGCCAGGATCTGCTCTAGTCGATGGAATCCGACGTCGATTCGGTCGACGGGAGCGGGGGCGGAATCACGAGATGGGAGCCCAGGCGCGACTTGACGGGAAGGAAAAAAGAGGTGGAAACTTTTGGCATCCACAAGAAAACAAAATTTAGGGTTTCAGATCAGGTCCTCTGATACCATGTCGAA